>WNWK01020748.1:0-35244 GCA_009830355.1 Cherax destructor | reverse complement strand
ATAATGAGGAAAAAAACCTGACCGTTTTTTGGTTTAAAACAGCGACTTTGCAGTCTATTTTCGTATGGTATTTATTGATGTATTCTCGTTTTCTTGGTCTCATTTGATAGATTGGAAGATATATTACAGAAATTGAGATGATTTTGATTGGTTTGACAAAGACAAGTACCTTGAAATTGAGCTCAAAGTAGCAAAAATGTTCGATTTTTGACGATGTTCAAGAGTAAACAAATCACACCATGCATCCAATACACATCAACTGGCGAGTCTAATATTCATGCACAAGTGCTCTAATATTATTTATACCATTTTTACAATGATGCAGTTGTATACATAACAGTAAATCTTCTATTTTTTTGTGAGAATAAAAATTCAAAATGAAAAGCAAAAGTAATGTAAGAGGGGCCTGGAAACGTGACTAATGAACAGAGAAGACGTTAGTTTAGTGCCAAAAATGTCTGCCTTGTTTATTCTGGACCCTATTTTGAAATTAGCATCGTTTGAAATTTGTGTGAAATTGGCGAAATTGCCATTTTCTGACCACTATTTTGGGTAGTTGTAATAGGTAAATAGGCGGTTTCTTGTACTCAATCGATAGAAGAAATGGAGTTCTAGCGAAATAGCTATAATTGTAGTTGCCTGATACATTGGAATTTGCCGAAAATAGGGCTCAAACTTGGCGAAATCGCCGATGCGTAAGTGTCATGGCTGCCGCTAACTTTGCGAAAGCATAATTCCGTTAGTTTTCGATCAAATTTCATAATTTTTGTGGCGTTATGATCGGAAAAAGATTCTCTATCATTTCATAAGAAAAAATAATTTTTTTGTTTTTTTTAAATTCTTGGACCCTGAGAACGAGTTTCGGAGACCCCCCTTGGACCCTGAAAGGGTTAAGACTATGAGGTAGAATTAAGACTATGAGGTAGAATTAAGACTATGAGGTAGAATGGTAGTTGGATATAAGGTAAAAAATTAATGGTAAGAGGGTATTGGAATTTTGGGGAACAAAAAGTAAAAATTTAATGGTTAGAGGGTATTGGAATTTTGGGAACAAAATTTAAAGATGGTTCATAACACTAATCGTGGATAGTGGGTTTACTACATATTATTCTACATACAGTGGTACCCCGGTTTACGATGGTCCCCAAACTCACCCTTTTATGTAAGTTTATTTTTTTAAATGCTTTTGTAAGTGTAATTTTGGGGGTCTAAAAGGACTAGTCTATTTTACAACATTTCTTAAGGAGATAAATTGGTTTCGTAATGGCACTTGAACAGCATTCTGGAATGAAAAAATATCGTAAACCGGGGTACCACTGTATTATTCTACATATTATTCACGCACGGAGGGCCCGGGTTCTATTCCCGACGGGGCGGAAACATTTCGAAGTGTTTCCTTACACACAAACACACACACACACATACATACAACAGGCCTAGTGTCAAATCGACATGTGCCTAGGACAAAAATGGTAACTAACTAACACAGACAGAGAGAGAGACAAAGTCACGCATAGGTTATAAGACATTCTGAAAGGATGTTGCACAAATGTTGCACATGGGTTATTATCAAGGTTTTTGATATTTCCTCGACCACTTATGGCCATATCCACATCAAAGCCACTAAACTCGGGGTCAACATCACTTTCCACTTAACCCTTTCAGGGTCCAAGGGGGGTCTCCAAAACTCGTTCTCAGGGTCCAAGAATTTAAAAAAAAAAAAAAAAAAATTATGAAATGATAGAGAATCTTTTTCCGATCATAACGCCACAAACATTATGAAATTTGATCAAAACTTAACGGAATTATGCTTTCGCGAAGTTAGCGGTAGCCATGACACATACGCATCGGCGATTTCGCCCACTTTGAGCCCTATTTTCGGCAAATTCTAATGTTTCAGTCAACTAAAATTATAGCTATTTCGCTAGAACTCCATTTCTTCTATCGACTGATTACAAGAAACCGCCTATTTACCAATTACAACTACCCAAAATAGTGCTCAGAAAATGGCAATTTGGCCAATTTCACACAAATTCCAAACGATGCTAATTTCAAAATAGGGTCCAGAATAAACAAGGCAGACATTCCTGGCACTACAATAACGTCTTCTCTGTTCATTAGTCATGTTTCCAGGCCCCTCTTACATTACTTTTGCTTTTCATTTTGAATTTTTATTCTCACAAAAAAATAGAAGATTTACTGTTATGTATACAACTGCATCATTGTAAAAATGGTATAAATAATATTAGAGCACTTGTGCATGAATATTAGACTCGCCAGTTGATATGTATTGGATGCATGGTGTGATTTGTTTACTCTTGAACATCGTCAAAAATCGAACATTTTCGCTACTTTGAGCTTAATTTCAAGGTACTTGTCGTTGTCAAACCAATCAAAATCATCTCTATTTCTGTAATATATTTTCCAATCTATCAAATGAGACCAAGAAAACGAGAATACATCAATAAATACCATACGAAAATAGACTGAAAAGTCGCTGTTTTAAACCAAAAACAGTTTTTTTTCCTCATGAACTGTGTGGTGCATGAATTTTTTTATACTGCGCACACTGACTGCACAGACCCATTCTATTACATCTAGGCCTAACAGCCTGTTTCTGCTTGATTTGAGGGCGCTAGAATTTAGGCGTACTAGTACGTCAATAACCCCAGGGCGTAAGCCATACTAGTACGTCAATAACCATGAAAGGGTTAAAATGGGAGAGTTAATACTACATGAAATCAGTGAATCCCAGGTGTTTGACGTGCTGTTTGCTCTAGCTGGCGCTCAATTGAACTGGTGCTCCCTCAAGGTACTAAGTGGTCCCAGATTTTTTTAATACAGTGCACACCAAGGGCTAAGACTCATTTTATGCTGACCAGGCATCTCAGGCCAATCGTGCCAAATTTGGAGGCAGGAAAAATATAACGTAAATATACGTTTGGGGCAGTAGCGGTACTATTGTATATATACGTTTGGACCGTTTACGGATTAAGCTGCCACGAGAGAGACGAACACACCAGCTTACCCCTTTACTCTGAACTTCTTTTGTACTTTCATTTTCCTCTTCCAAGTGCAGCAGCACTTGGAAGAGGAAAATGGAAGAAATACAAAAGAAGTACACAGTAAAGGGATCATCTGGTGTGTTCGTCTGTGTGTTAACATTTTCTCTCTCGTGGCAGCTTAAGAAATTATTATACTCGGTGAACAAGGTATGTCGATGGTAATAATAATAATAAATAATCGCTCTGGGGCACTTTAAATGTCATATGTATTTCATAATAAACATGACACAAGGGAGGGTTCCCTGCAGCAGTGCAATTTATCAAATGTCACTGACTGTCATCAGTTATCTGACACTTGTCACACCATAAAAAAAAGTGACAGCTACCATTACAGAAACGTTATGAGCTATGTGCTAAACATACACTCTTTTTCAGTAAGTCAGTGTGTCATTCAGTCAAGTCAGTGTGTCATTCAGTCAAGTCAGTGTGTCATTCAGTCAAGTCAGTGTGTCATTCAGTCAAGTCAGTGTGTCATTCAGTCAAGTCAGTGTGTCATTCAGTCTAAGTCAGTGTGTCATTCAGTCTAAGTCAGTGTGTCATTCAGTCTAAGTCAGTGTGTCATTCAGTCTAAGTCAGTGTGTCATTCAGTCTAAGTCAGTGTGTCATTCAGTCTAAGTCAGTGTGTCATTCAGTCTAAGTCAGTGTGTCATTCAGTCTAAGTCAGTGTGTCATCTCAGGTCCTTAAGTCAGTGTGTCATTCAGTCTAAGTCAGTGTGTCATTCAGTCTAAGTCAGTGTGTCATTCAGTCTAAGTCAGTGTGTCATTCAGTCTAAGTCAGTGTGTCATTCAGTCTAAGTCAGTGTGTCATTCAGTCTAAGTCAGTGTGTCATTCAGTCTAAGTCAGTGTGTCATTCAGTCTAAGTCAGTGTGTCATTCAGTCTAAGTCAGTGTGTCATTCAGTCTAAGTCAGTGTGTCATTCAGTCAAGTCAGTGTGTCATTCAGTCAAGTCAGTGTGTCATTCAGTCATGTCAGTAAGTCATTCAGTCAGGCACAGATAGATGACAGACATGATGAAAAAGCCCAAATTAATAAAAACTGACATATATGGAGAGGTGTGTGGGGTTGGGGGCTATATAGAGAGAGGGAGAGGGTGGGGTGGTGACACTTTTGAAGTGTCAGTAAGGGGTCATTCCTCGATTTACGTTTACCACGGGGTTTTAGGCCCCCTATCACCGTTGTTAAGTGAGGAGAGGCTGTATAATTTTGAAGAAAATATCATAGATGACTTAATGAAAATGTTTATATTAACATAAAATAAGACATTTAACCCTTTCAGGGTCAGTGCCATAGTTCTACGGCTTTGAGGCAAGGGTCCAATCCATAGTGCTACGCCAAAATTCTGGCGGCCTCAAATTTAGCACGAGAAGGCTGATAGGCCTACATCTAAGAGAATGGGTCTGTGTGGTCAGTGTGCGCACTATACAAAAAAAAATCTGTGCTCCCGCATGGCATTGTGGGAACGCCGCCTAAGTAGCTTTGTTCACCATGCCTGGCGGCAAGGTAGCTCTCACTCCCCGGGCGAATTCTGACTCCTCTAATCAAGTTATAGTTCTAAGACTGATGGAAGTGGATCTGAAGAGGAATTCTATGGTTTTGAACCATATGGTACAATTGTACCATATCATACAATGGTATATGGTACAATGGTACCATATGATACAATGTACCATATGGTACATTATACCATATGTTACATTGTACCATATGGTACAGGGACCCTAATGGAAATAAGTGACTTTTTTGGGTTATCCTAGGTTGTCCAAACATATGCTGCTATGTATGATAAATATATGTAACTGTATTTGTGGATACCTGAATAAACTTACTTATGACGCCACATGCGCTTGAGTAAGTTTATTCAGGTGTACACAAATACAGTTACGTACATAGATTATCATACATAGCAGCATATGTGGAAAGATCCTAGGATAACCCAAAAAAAGTCTGGGTGACTTATTTCCATAGGGATCCCTGTATCTGTATCGTATGGTACCCTGTATCTTATGGTACCCTGTGCCGTATGGTACCCTGTGCCATATGGTACCCTGTGCCGTATGATACCCTGTGCCATATGGTACCCTAAGCTATATGGTACCCTGTGCCATATGGTACCCTGTACCATATGGTCAGTAAGTGATGTTGGTGCAAGGAGGCACTAGCTCAGACGGAGCAGTGAGTGTGGGGTCTCAAGGCACTGACGAAGCAGCTTCCAGCAAAAAGCGCTTCGTCATCCACCTCTAGGAACATGCCCAGTCACTGTACATTTGTAAATATATAATAGACCATTACTAATATACAGCATTTTTGCATATTTTTTGTTGTAAACAATTATTGTAAACAAAATGATGATGAAAATATTAGTGCGGTTGTGTTGAATACAACAGTACCATATGGTGCCACGAGCATGCAGCATGCTGCACCAGCCCAACGCAACAACATATGTGTAAAGAATCTAGGATAACCCAAAAAAGTCAGGGTGACTTATTTCCATTGGGATCCCTGTATCTGTACCATATGGTACCCTGTACTATGGTACAGGGTATCATATGGTACATTGCACCATATGATACATTGTACCATATGGTACTATATGGTACCATTGTATTCAACAATACCGCACTAATATTTTCATCATTATTTTGTTTACAATAAACCTGTAAACAAGTTTTATAAGCAATATAATGATAAGCAAATTAGTACAGTTATTGTGTTGAATACAATGAGTGTACAATTATATATTGAAATATGCAATAACTTTAAAACACTTGAAATTTTGGAAAGTTTCCAGACATAATAGAGAGATGTGCTCATGGAGAATGTAAACAAACTGGGTGGGGCGCGCCATATTAGAAAGACTGCTCGCCGCATAGTTTTGGTCATAATTTGAAATCGCCATTATTAGCGGAATGTTGTAAGGCGGGGCCCTACTGTATTAAACCAAACTAAAGGAATAAACTTGGAAATTCAGTTAAGACATTGGTCAGTGGATATGACCCTATTAACCTTTTGAGGGTTAGTCGCGTACTTGTACGTCATTGCTGCCAGGGTTGGTCACGTACTTGAACGCATAAATTCTAGTGCCTTCAAATCAAGAGGGAGAAAGCTGGTATGCCTACATGTGAGAGAATGGGTCTGCAAGGTAGGTAGGTAGGAAGGAGGGAAGGTTGGTAGGAAGGAGGGAAGGTAGGTAGGAAGGAGGGAAGGAAGGAAGGAAAGTAGAAAGGAAGGAAGGACAACCATCAACCTAGGATAACCCAAAATTCAGACAGTAATTTATTTCCATGTGGTTGGTGGGGTAATGAGGAAGGGATGGGTGTTGACAGGCAGTGAGTGTGGTGAGTGATGGTGTAATTTGTTATTGTGACACTAATTACAATGGTGACTCAGCATATTTACAAGTCCACCCCCACACAGATGGAAGTGTCAGTGATGATGAATTTCATGGTTTTGAGGAGTTTGTGACCGAAAGCAATGCCCAGGAAACCAGAGGGAAGGAGGGAAAGAAAGGAAGAGATGAGAGGAAGAAGTTAAGAATGAAGGAGGGAAGGTAGGTAGGAAGGAAGAAAGGAAGAGACGAGAGGAAGGAAGAAAGGAAGAGACGAGAGGGAGGAAGAAAGGACGAGACGAGAGGGAGGGAGAAAGGACGAGACGAGAGGGAGGGAGAAAGGACGAGACGAGAGGGAGGGAGAAAGGACGAGACGAGGGGGAGGGAGAAAGGACAGACGAGAGGGAGGGAGAAAGGACGAGACGAGAGGGAGGGAGAAAGGACGAGACGAGAGGGAGGGAGAAAGGACGAGACGAGAGGGAGGGAGAAAGGACGAGACGAGAGGGAGGGAGAAAGGACGAGACGAGAGGGAGGGAGAAAGGACGAGACGAGAGGGAGGGAGAAAGGGACGAGACGAGAGGGAGGGAGAAAGGACTAGACGAGAGGGAGGGAGAAAGGACGAGACGAGAGGGAGGGAGAAAGGACGAGACGAGAGGGAGGGAGAAAAGGACGAGACGAGAGGGAGGGAGAAAGGACGAGACGAGAGGGAGGGAGAAAGGACAGACGAGAGGGAGGGAGAAAGGACGAGACGAGAGGGAGGGAGAAAGGACGAGACGAGAGGGAGGGAGAAAGGACGAGACGAGAGGGAGGGAGAAAGGACGAGACGAGAGGGAGGGAGAAAGGACGAGACGAGAGGGAGGGAGAAAGGACGAGACGAGAGGGAGGGAGAAAGGACGAGACGAGAGGGAGGGAGAAAGGATAGACGAGAGGGAGGGAGAAAGGACGAGACGAGAGGGAGGGAGAAAGGACGAGACGAGAGGGAGGGAGAAAGGACGGGGACGAGAGGGAGGGAGAAAGGACGAGACGAGAGGGAGGGAGAAAGGACGAGACGAGAGGGAGGGAGAAAGGACGAGACGAGAGGGAGGGAGAAAGGACGAGACGAGAGGGAGGGAGAAAGGACGAGACGAGAGGGAGGGAGAAAGGACGAGACGAGAGGGAGGGAGAAAGGACGAGACGAGAGGGAGGGAGAAAGGACGAGACGAGAGGGAGAGAAAGGCAGCGAGAGGGGGGAGAGGACGAGACGAGAGGGAGGGAGAAAGGACGAGACGAGAGGGAGAGAAAGGACGAGACGAGAGGAGGAGAAAGGACGAGACGAGAGGGAGGAGAAAGGGACGAGACGAGGAGGGAGAAAGGACGAGACGAGAGGGAGAGAAGGACGAGACGAGAGGGAGAGAAGGACGAGACGAGAGGGAGAGAAGGACGAGACGAGAGGGAGAAAGGACGAGACGAGAGGGAGAGAAGGACGAGACGAGAGGGAGAGAGGACGAGACGAGAGGGAGAGAGGACAGACGAGAGGGAGAGAGGACGAGACGAGAGGGAGAGAGGACGAGACGAGAGGGAGGAGGACGAGACGAGAGGGAGAAAGGACGAGACGAGAGGGAGAGAGGACGAGACGAGAGGGAGGAGAAGGACGAGACGAGAGGGGGAGAGGACGAGACGAGAGGGAGAGAGGACGAGACGAGAGGGAGAGAGGACGAGACGAGAGGGAGAGAGGACGAGACGAGAGGGAGAGAGGACGAGACGAGAGGGAGAGAGGACGAGAGAGGGAGAAGGACGAGACGAGAGGGAGAAGGACGACGAGAGAGGGAGAAGGAGAGACGAGAGGGGGAGAGGACGAGACGAGAGGGAGAAGGACGAGACGAGAGGGAGAGAGGACGAGACGAGAGGGAGAGGACAGACGAGAGGGAGAGAGGACAGACGAGAGGAGAGGACAGACGAGAGGGAGAGGACGAGAGAGAGAGGAGAGGAGAGGACGAGACGAGAGGGGAAGAGGACGAGACGAGAGGGAGAGAGGACGAGACGAGAGGGGGAGACAGGACGAGACGAGAGGGAGAAAGGACGAGACGAGAGGGAGGAAGGAAGTGAGAAGAGAGGGAAGAGAGGACAGCGAGGAAGGAAGGAGAGAGAGGAAAGAGGGAAGGTAGGGAAGGAAGGAAGAGATGAGAGGAAAGAGGGAAGGTAGGAAGGAAGGAAGAGATGAGAGGAAAGAGGGAAGGTAGGAAGGAAGGAAGAGATGAGAGGAAAGAGGAAGGTAGGAAGGAAGGAAGAGATGAGAGGAAAGAGGGAAGGTAGGAAGGAAGGAAGAGATGAGAGGAAAGAGGGAAGGTAGGAAGGAAGGAAGAGATGAGAGGAAAGAGGGAAGGTAGGAAGGAAGGAAGAGATGAGAGGAAAGAGGGAAGGTAGGAAGGAAGGAAGAGATGAGAGGAAAGAGGGAAGGTAGGAAGGAAGGAAGAGATGAGAGGAAAGAGGGAAGGTAGGAAGGAAGGAAGAGATGAGAGGAAAGAGGGAAGGTAGGAAGGAAGGAAGAGATGAGAGGAAAGAGGGAAGGTAGGAAGGAAGGAAGAGATGAGAGGAAAGAGGGAAGGTAGGAAGGAAGGAAGAGATGAGAGGAAAGAGGGAAGGTAGGAAGGAAGGAAGAGATGAGAGGAAAGAGGGAAGGTAGGAAGGAAGGAAGAGATGAGAGGAAAGAGGAAGGTAGGAAGGAAGGAAGAGATGAGAGGAAAGAGGGAAGGTAGGAAGGAAGGAAGAGATGAGAGGAAAGAGGGAAGGTAGGAAGGAAGGAAGAGATGAGAGGAAAGAGGGAAGGTAGGAAGGAAGGAAGAGATGAGAGGAAAGAGGGAAGGTAGAAGGAAGGAAGAGATGAGAGGAAAGAGGGAAGGTAGGAAGGAAGGAAGAGATGAGAGGAAAGAGGGAAGGTAGGAAGGAAGGAAGAGATGAGAGGAAAGAGGGAAGGTAGGAAGGAAGGAAGAGATGAGAGGAAGGAGGGAAGGTAGGAAGGAAGGAAGAGATGAGGGAGGAAAGAAGGGAAGGTAGGAAGGAGAAGGAAGAGATGAGAGGAAAGAGGGAAGGTAGGAAGGAAGGAAGAGATGAGAGGAAGGAGGGAAGGTAGGAAGGAAGGAAGAGATGAGAGGAAGGAGGGAAGGTAGGAAGGAAGGAAGAGATGAGAGGAAGGAGGGAAGGTAGGAAGGAAGGAAGAGATGAGAGGAAGGAGGGAAGGTAGGAAGGAAGGAAGAGATGAGAGGAAGGAGGGAAGGTAGGAAGGAAGGAAGAGATGAGAGGAAAGAGGGAAGGTAGGAAGGAAGGAAGAGATGAGAGGAAGGAGGGAAGGTAGGAAGGAAGAGATGAGAGGAAGGAGGGAAGGTAGGAAGGAAGGAGGAAGGAGGGAAGGTAGGAAGGAAGGAGGGAAGGTAGGTAGGATGGAGGGAAGGTAGAAATGAAGAAAGGTAAGAAGGAAGGAAGGACAACCATCAACCTAAGATAACCCAAAATTTAGACAGTGATCTATTTCCATGTGGTTGGTGGGGTAATGAGGAAGGGATGTGTGTTGACAGGCAGTGAGGGTGGTGAGTGGTGGTGTAATTTGTCAATGTGACACTAATTATGCCAGTGACTAGGCATATTTACAAGTCCACCCCCACACAACTACAAGCTTTAGAACCTCTTTGTAGTCTTAAACAGTAAAAACAACATAATACATCATGATAATGAACTACAATTACATATTCTTTTATATTTGTAAGATCTGTTGGTCTAAAAAAAAACTTGTTTGGCTTTTTGGGGACTCCCAGGAACGTAACCCTATTTTTCCCATAAGTTCTTTTAATTATCTAACACGATTTTAGCTAACACGACGTTTTCAGGAACGTAACTACCGTGCTAAATGTTTTGCTACTGTATATGATAGAAAAATAGTAATAAACAACATTTTTTATTGTTTGTTTGTGTAAACATGTTTTGTAAACAATATTATGACAGCAAAGTTTGTGTGGTTATTGTGTAGTATACTATGAGTGAATATATACCAAATAGTCTTTATATTGGTCTCACAGGCCATAAAAGTTACTTGAAAAAATAAAATATTAAAAAATAAAAAAAAGTAGGAAAAAAAAAACTATTACTGGGTAACCGACAGTCGGCGATGTTGCCACAAGTGGTTCAATTTCTGTCAACTTCACGCCTCCATGTCTTGCTAATTATTGATCGCAAAATTTTTTTGGGGGGCCTATAAAACTCCCCAAAAAAAACTATCATTTCATAAGAATTTTTTTTTTTTTCCGAATATTTTTCAACCCTGAGAACGAGTTTGGGAGAGGGCCAGACCTCCGAAATAGTAGAGAATCTTTTGCTGAAGGTAATGACACCAAAGTTAGCAGTCTGGGCTCAATTTATGCATCGACAATTTTGCAGATTTTGAGTCCTATTTTGAATCAGTCTCATTGCATTGTTTGACCACATTAATAACTGTTTCGCTAGCATGCCTTCCGTTCTATCTATTGAGCATAAGAAATCACCCACTTGACTATTACAACTATCTTTTTAATTTGGCTAATTTTACACAAAATTAAAAAAAATACCAATTTAAAAAGTGCAAAATATACAACGTAGACATTCCTAGCTCTAAAATATTTCCTCTGTTCATTAATCACTTCCCTAGGCCTCTCCTGTATTATACTTATCTTCGATTTTGAATTCTTAATCACAAAATTAGAAGATATACTCTATTTCCTAGATAATAAAATATAACCAGAAATGATTGGTAATGGCATCGTCCATCTAAAGGAAAATCGGCAAAAAGAGAATATCTTTGCTAATTTGAACCCAGTTTTAAGCTACTTTTGGTCCTGAACCCAAACAAAATTACCTCTATATCAATAGTATGTCTTCCATTCTATCGTATGATATCGCAAAATAGCCAGTAGAACCATTCTAGAAAACACCTCACAGAATTTTGCTTTTCCCATCATGCACCACGTGGGGCAGGATTTTTTTTTATACTGTGCACACTCACTGCGCTGACCCGTTCTCTCATATTTAGGCCAAAATTTACCACTCTCAGCTTACCTGAGCTGAGCTCATGACATAGACCTATGTGAGGGGACCCTGGCCTCAGTGACAGTTCTTTGTGACAGCCACTGAAAGGGCTGTCTTCTTTAAAGAGAATCATTCACTTTTTTATCTGGTATGCTTCCTTGGATAAAATAATAAAATTCAGCCTGTATATTCTATATTAAATATTAAACCTGCATTTTGACTTCATTAGTCTACCTGGAGAGAATTCCAGGGGTCAACGCCCCCACGGCCCGGTCTGTGACCAGGCCTCCTGTTGGACCAGAGCCTGATCAACCAGGCTGTTACTGCTGGCCGCACGCAGTCCAACGTACGAACCACAGCCCGGCTGATCAGGTACCGACTTGAGGTGCCTGTCCAGTGCCTGCTTGAAGACAGCCAGGGGTTTGTTGGTAATCCACCTGATGTATGCTGGGAGGCAGTTGAACAATCTTGGGCCCCTGACACTTATTGTGTTGTCCCTCAACGTGCTAGTGGCACCCCTGCTCTTCATAGGGGGGGATGTTACATCGCCTGCCGAGCTTTTGCTTTCGTAGGGAGTGATTTTTGTGTGCAAGTTTGGTACTAAGCCCTCGAGAATTTTCCATGTGTATATAATAATGTATCTCTCCCGCCTGCATTCTAGAGAGTACAGGTTTAGGAACTTCAAGCGTTCCCAGTAGTTGAGGTGGTTTATCGCACTTATGCGTGCGGTGAAGGTTCTCTGCACATTTTCAAGGTCAGCAATTTCACCCGCCTTGAAAGGTGCAGTTAGTGTGCAGCAATATTCCAGCCTAGATAGAACAAGTGATCTGTAAGTGTCAACATGGGCTTGGCATCCCTGGTTTTGAAGGTTCTCATTATCCATCCTGTCATTTTTCGAGCAGATGCAATTGCTACTTTGTTATGGTCCTTGAAGGTGAGATCCTCTGACATGATCACTCCCAGGTCTTTGACATTAGTTTTTCGCTCTATTGTGTGGTTGGAATTAGTTTTGTACTCCGATGAGATTTTAATTTCTTCACGTTTTCCGTATCTGAGTAATTGAAATTTCTCATCATTGAACTTCATATTGTTTTCTGCAGCCCATTTAAAGATTTGGTTTATGTCTGCTTGGAGTCTTGCAGTGTCTTCAATGGTGGACACTGTCATACAGATTCGGGTGTCATCTGCAAAGGAAGACACAGCACTGTGGCTTATATCCCTGTCAGTGTCAGATATGAGGATGAGGAACAGGATGGGAGCGAGTACTGTGCCTTGTGGAACAGAGCTTTTCACAGTAGCTGCCTCAGACTTTACTCTGTTGACTACTACTCTTTGTGTTCTACATGTTAGGAAATTATAGATCCATCTACCAACCTTTCCTGTTATTCCTTTATCACGCATTTTGTGTGCTATTACACCATGGTCACACTTGTCAAAGGCTTTTGCAAAATCTGTGTATATAACATCTGCATTCTGTTTATCTTCTAGAGCATCCAGGACCTTGTCGTAGTGGTCCAGTAGTTGGGACAGACAGGAGCGGCCTGCTCTAAACCCATGCTGTCCTGGGTTGTGCAATTGATGGGTATCAAGATGGGTGGCGATCTTGCTTCTTAGAACCCTTTCAAAAGATTTTTATGATATGGGACGTTAGCGCAATTGGTCTGTAGTTCTTTGCTATTGCTTTACTGCCCCCTTTGTGGAGCGGGGCTATGTCTGTTGTTTTTAGTAGCTGCGGGACGATCCCAGTGTCCATGCTCCCTCTCCATAGGATGTTAAAAGCATGTGATAGGGGCTTCTTGCAGTTCTTAATGAACACAGAGTTCCATGAGTCTGGGCCTGGAGCGGAGTGCATAGGCATGTCATTTATTGCCTTTTCGAAGTCATTCGGCGTTGTGGTGATGTCAGAAAGGCATGCGTCTGTCAAATTCTGTGGCACTCTCATAAAAAATTCATTTAGGTTTTCGATTTTCAGTCTGGTTAGTGGCTCGCTAAAAACTGAGTCAAACTGGGATTTAAGTAAGTCACTCATTTCCTTGCTGTCATCTGTGTAGGACCCATCCCGTTTAAGTAGGGGCCCAATACTGGTTGTTGTTCTCGACTTTGATTTTGCATAGGAAAAGAAATACTTAGGGTTTCTTTCAATTTCATTTATGGCTTTTAGTTCTTCCCGTGTCTCTTGATTCCTGTAAGATTCCTTTAGTTTTAATTCGATGTTTGCTATTTCTCTGACTAGTGTCTCCCTACGTATTTCAGAGATATTGGCCTCCTGTAGCCGCTCTGTTATTCTTTGCCTTCGCCTGTATAGGGAGCGCCTCTCTCTTTCTAGTTTGCATCTTCTCCTCCTTTTCCTTAAGGGAATTTGCCTTGAGCAAACCTCAAGTACCACAGAGTTAATTTGTTCTAGACATAGGTTGGGATCCGTGATGCTTAGGCAATCTTCGCAGTTTATATCATTTAGGACTTGGTTTACTTGGTCCCACCTTATGTTT
Organism: Cherax destructor; assembly: GCA_009830355.1. Lineage (NCBI taxonomy): Eukaryota > Metazoa > Arthropoda > Malacostraca > Decapoda > Parastacidae > Cherax > Cherax destructor. The sequence goes on along the minus strand of WNWK01020748.1, from coordinate 21,333 downwards.
TTGTTATTGAAGTTGAATTTGGAAAAAGCTCCCTCGCGGCTCATCACATTTTGTTGATCTGGAGCTCCCCGCATGCATGTCTGGACCTCTATTATGTTGTGATCTGAGTATATTGTTTTTGATATGATGACATTTCGTATCAGATCATCATTGTTGGTGAAGATGAGGTCCAGCGTATTCTCTAATCTTGTGGGCTCTACTATTTGCTGGTTTAAGGTGAACTTGGTGCAGAGATTTAAAAGTTCATGCATGTGTGAATTTTCATCTGAGCTGCCTCCTGGTGTTATCTCTGCTACCACATTGTTTGCAATGTTCCTCCATTTTAGGTGCGTGAGGTTGAAATCCCCCAGTAGCAAGATGTTGGGGGCAGGAGCTGGAAGATTTTCCAGACAGTGGTCAATTTTCAGAAGCTGTTCCTGGAATTGTTGGGACGTTGCATCCGGGGGTTTGTAGACAACCACGATGACCAGGTTTTGATTCTCGACCTTTATTGCTAATACTTCAACTACATCATTTGAGGCATTTAGTAGTTCTGAACATATAAGTGACTCTGTGATATACAGGCCAACCCCCCCCTTTTTGCCTGTTCACTCTGTCACACCTGTATAGGTTGTAGCCCGGGATCCATATTTCATTGTCCAAGTGATCTCTTATGTGGGTCTCTGTTAAAGCCACAAACATAGCATTTGACTCTGTAAGCAGTCCACGAATGTAAGGTACCTTGTTGTTTGTTGCTGGCTTTAGACCCTGTATATTAGCAAAGATGAATGTAGTTGGATTGGTGGTATGGGGGGGGGTCTTACTTCTGGCACCCTGGTAAACCTCACCCCGCTTTAACACCTGGGTTTCTGTGCACTTATGGTTCACTCTACTGGGTTTAGTTTTTGTTTTTTTTCTACACCACAACACTGCTGTTTCTATGATGACTGAAGATATAGGACTTATGTTGGTGAAATCGTTCACTGACAACTCACAACTCGACACTGTTTATCGTATTTTTCAGCTGGACAAATTACGTATTTCCTCAGGATTGTGCCTCTTGTATTTCATAGATTTTTATATCAATGTAATCACTAGATTTTGGTCAGGTATACTAAGTTTAAAATAATCAATACATGACTTGCGTGGTAAGGACCCGGCGGCCACTGGCAACTGATTTCAATCACGAAACTCGTTAGGCCTACACTTCCGCCTTTGTTTTAACTTTAACATCTACAGGTATCCCTCAACATTCGCGAGGGTTAGGGGATCAAGAGCCTCGTGAATGTTGAAAAATCGCGAATGTTTGGTTCCCCAATATATTGTAGGGAAATATAATACAATACTGCTTCCTTAACCTATTGAACCATGAACAATCGTAAAACACATGTAAACATCTTTAAATAATGTACTATATACATGTTATTTTGACATGAGCTGGCTGTGGAGGGAGGCCTGTAATAGTATAATTATACAATAGTATTTTATAGTGTTGTGAAGTGTCATGGGGAATCAAGAGTTACTGACACACTGCTTCTTCTCCCTCTGCTGTAGCTCCGCCCACTTTGTAATGATGCCAAATGTTGAATTAAATATGTATACATTAGAACAAAAAATGAAACTCCAACTTCATAACTTTATTTTAATTTGCATAACTCATATATTACAGAAAACAATAAAAAAGTAAAATACACATACGAGTTAAGCTTACAGAAAAATACATTAAATTCACCATCTAACATCGTTACGAAGTGGGAGGAGCTATTGGAGGGAGGGAGAGGCGCAGTAACATTCAGTGTCTGGTGAGTCGTCATGGGTGTTGGATGTTAGCCTTAGTGCTAATAAAATGTTGTGTAATTACACTAATATTAGTAATAAGGTTATCTATCTATTACATTTATTCCAAATTGATATCAGAAACATGATAAATACCTAGAACTGTAATAAAGATGCTGAAATGAATAATATATGCCATATTATATGAGGGGTAACAGAGCAGGCAGACCGCCACCATATATGAGATGTTTACATCAGGGTAAACATGCCTAAATCACTCTTGTCGTAAGAACAAAGGCAAAAATAGCATTTATTGTTTTTAGAATAATAATAATTTATAATAATTGATCTGGAGCACTTTAAATGTTATCAGTATTTGGTAGCTGACATTTAGAGCACTCCACAGCAATTATTATTATTATTATTATTATTATTATTATTTCCCTACAATATATTGTAAGAAAATAATATAAATAATAATAATAATTATTATTATTTCCCTACAATATATTGTAGGGAAATAATAATTATAATAATAATAATAGTTGCTGTGGAGTGCTCTAAATGTCAGCTACCAAATACTGATAACATTTAAAGTGCTCCAGATCAATTATTATAAATTATTATTATTCTAAAAACAATAAATGCTATTATTTCCTTTGTTCTTACGACAAGAGTGATTTAGACATGTTTACCCTGATGTAAACATCTCATATATGGTGCGGTCTGCCTGCTCTGTTACCCTCATAATATGGCATATATTATTCATTTCAGCATCTTTATTACAGTTCTAGGGTATTTATCATGTTTCTGATATCAATTTGGAATAAATGTAATAGATAGATAACCTTTATTTAGTACATTCATTACTTACTGCTTCCTTAACCTATTGAACCATGAGCAATCATAAAACGCATGAAAACATAGTAAAATATTGTACTATATAGTACTACATACATGTTATACTGTAGTTTAATAACAAATAATGAATGAAGAAAACACTCAGTGAGTGAGTGGTGTGGGGGCTGGCTGCCGGGTCGGGGGGGAAGGTAGTAGGGACGCTCGGGTGGCGGGAAACTTAAATATGATTTGGTGGGTGGGAATTTGGCGGCTGGGAATTTGGCGGCCGGGAATTCGCGAATGTGTGAAGCCCGCGAAAGTAGAAAACGCGAAAGTTGAGGGATACCAGTATTAACTTATCTGTATACTACGGCACCATTGATAAATTCACTATACAGATCTATCTTCACCCTATTTTCAAGGAGACTTTCCTTCCTCTGACAAATAAACGTTCTGTTTTATTTCACATGGCACTTAAATTCCCCTCTGGCTTTATGGCACTATGTTCTGGCACACTAATTCCCTTGTTTTTGACTCTGTATAAGTGTTTTTCTGCCTGGTTTGTTGCGAGCACTGGAGGGATGTACCTTATAAGATCACTGGCACAGTTTTAAGGTTCTAGCACGTAAAGGAGACCGCGAAAAACACGAAAAAACACCGAGCAAGACGGACGCGTGTACAGGCCTAGCACCTAGTAGTCACAAAGTTAAAATGAAGCTTTTGAGAACTAAGAATGCATTATATTGTGATGGTTTCAATTACTAGATATAATAGTACATATATAAATTATGGAAACTGATTGTGGGTATATAAAAAATTTATTTTATTTTCAGCGTGGTGATACCCAGGAATTCACTCAGTGTTTCACCTTTGCCTGCCCAAAGTTTCTAAGTCCTGTACCTCCACCATTTGACTCTACACCAGCCAACTATCCTAAGGAACCTTTGCAGCAACAATTAAAGGTAAACATAATCATTCTTTAATATATTTGTAGATGGGGTTGTAATAAAATGACTAAGTGTTGGGGGATAGGTGAAGGTAGTAATAATATTAAGTGGAAATCATCACAGTTGCTCTTTGCTGATGTCTGCTTTTGGGAGATTTCTAAAGAAGCTATAAAAGTTAGAATGTGTAAAAGAAAGTGTAAGTGAATATGCAAACACATAAGTATGCCTTTTCTCCATGGGGAAGTGGAGACGACAACTTCCTACATAAGCCATACGTATTGTAAAAACGACTAAAATGCCAGGAATAAGGGCTAGTAACCCTTCTCCGGCATAAATTACTTAACCCTTTGAGTGTCAAGACCCCTGCTTGCAAACTTGCTCATAGGGTCGAAGAATTTAACCCTTTGGGGGTCGGTGCCATACTAGTACGTGTAAATTCTAGCGGCCTCAAATTAAGCGGGAAATGGCTGGTAGGCCTACATATGAAAGAATGGGTTTGTGTGGTCAGTGTGCGCAGTATAAAAAAAAATCCTGCAGCACACACTGCATAATGAGAAAAAAAAAAACTCCGACCGTATTTTTTGTTTAAAACAGCGACTTTGCAGTCTACAGTGGTCCCTCGACTATAGGTCTTAATCCGTTCCAGGAGCTAGACCTCAACTCAAAAACTTCAAAACTTGAAACCTTATTTCCCATAAGAAATAATGTAAATACAATTAATCCGTTCCACCCAAAAATATTCACAAAAATACATTTTAATTATAGTTCTACATACACAAAACAACATTATTAACACGTACGTGTAATTATAAATACTACTACATAATAATACATAACATTTACTTACCTTTATTGAAGAGAGTTGCTGGCATCTGGAAGATAGGGAGGAGGACAGGGGGAGGGGTTAGTGTTTGGAAGGGGAATCCCCACTCCCTCCCTTCCTGCTACACTCCCTGCATGAATGATACACTCCCTGCATGAATGCTACCACTGGGATGCCACTAGGAAGCTTCTTTGGACCCATGGTGACTTATTTCACAGTGACAATCACTAAACCAGCAATAAACAGAGTAAATTTATTGTGAAATGTTTGAAAGAGCGTGCTGGGTAATGTTCTCTAATTGGTAAACAACGCTAGACTGGCGTCCTGCGAGGCGCGCAAGCAGGCGGACAGGTCTGATACGGACCGATACCCGAGGGAAACATAGACCGAAAAAAGCAACCGAAACACGAAATAACCGATAATCGGACTGACCGAAACACGAGGGATCACTGTATTTTCATATGGTATTTATGGTTGTATTCTCGTTTTCTTGGTCTCATTTGATAGAATGGAAGATATATTACAGAAATAGATAATTTTGATTGGTTTCAAGATGACAAGTACGTACATTGAAAGTGAGCGCAAAGTAGTGAAAATGTTTGATTTTTGCCGATATTCAAGAGTAAACAAATCACGCCATGCGTCCAATACACATCAATTGGTGAGTCTAATATTCTTGCACAAGTGCGCTGATATTATTTATACCGTTTTTACAATGATGCACTAGTATATATAACAGTAAATCTTCTATTTTTTTTAGAATAAAAATTAAAAATGGAAAGCAAAAGTAATGTATGAGGGGCCTGGAGACTTGACTAATGAACAGAGATGTTATTTTAGTGCCAGGAATGTCTGCTTTGTTTATTCTGGACCCCATTTTGAAATTGGCATTTAAAATTTGTATGAAATTGGCCAAATTGCCAATTTCTGACCACTTTTTTGGGTAGTTGAAATTGGTAAATGGGCAGTTTTGTGTACTCAATCGATAGAAGAAATGGAGTTCTAGCGAAATAGCTATGATTTTAGTAGACTGGAACATTGGAATTGGCCAAAAATAGGGCTCAAAGTGGGCGACATCGCCGATGCCTAAATATCGTCTGAGACCGATAACTTCGCGAGAGCATAATTCCGTAAGTTTTCAACCAAATTTCATACTATTGGTGTCGTTATGATCGGAAAAAGATTCTCTCATTTCATAAGAAAAAATAATTGTTTTTTTCCAAAAAAAATTTGACCCTGAGAACGAGTTTGGGAGAGGGCTTGTTGACCCCCAAAGGGTTAAAAAAAAAAAAAGTATTTCATATGAAATGATAGATAATATTTTTACGAAGGTAATGAAACCTAAAGTTCGAAATTTGATGGAAAACTTAGGGAATTACGCTCTTACGAAGTTAGTGGCCTCATTGATATTTACGCATCGGTAATTTCGCCCACTTCGAGAGCTATTTTGGGCCAATTCCTTTGTTCTATCCAACCAAACTCAGCTATTTCACTAGAACTTCTTTTATTCTATAGATTGAGTAAATGAAACTGCCCATTTACCTATTTCAACTACAGAAAAAAGTCAGAATTTACTAATTTGGCCAATTTCACACAAAATTCAAGAAAGGCCAATTTCAAAATAGGAGCCAGAATAAAGAATGCAGACATTCCTGGCATTAAAGTAACATTTTCTCTGTTCATTAGTCATGTCTCCAGGCCCTTCTTATGGCCCTTCTTATATTATGCTTGCTTTTCACTTTTAATTTTTATTCACAAAAAATGGATGATTTACTGTTATTCAGACTGCTGCATAATTGTATAAATAATATCAGCGTATTTGTGAATGCGTATTAGACCCACCAGTTGATGTGTATATGACGTGTGACGTGATTTATTTACTCTTAAACATCAAGAATTGAACATTTTTGCTACTTTGAGCTCAATTTCAAGCTACTTTTAATCGGTAAACCATTGAAAATCACCTCTATTTCTGTAATACCATAGACCCTTATTTTACACGGTAGTTATGTTCTTGAAAATGCTGTGTTAGATAAATCCATGTTAGATAAATCCATGTTAGATAAACTGAAGAACTTATGGGAAAAATAGGGTTATGTTCCTGGGAGCCCCAAAAATGCCAAACAACTTTTTTTAACCCTTTCGGGGTTATGGTCGTACAAGTACGTTTTACGCACTGTGGTTATTGGACGCTACTACGCCTAAATTTAGCGCCCTCAAATCGCAGAAACAGGTTGTTAGGCCTAGATGGATAGAATGGGTCTGTGCGGTCAGTGTGTGCAGTATAAAAAATTCCTGCACCACAGTGCATAATGAGGAAAAAACTCTGACCTTTTTTTGGTTTAACCCTTTAACTGTCCACATAGATCTACGTTCACTGCGTACTCTCGAATATTTAAAAAATTTTTTTTTTTTTTTTAAATGAAGAGTGCATTTTATAAACAGGATAGGCTAAAAAATTTTTTAGGGCCAGTACTTACCGAGATACAAGCCCACCAAGTTGGTGCTGGATGCTCACCTGATGGCAACATCAAGTCCTGCCGCTTGCAGAAGTATTGCGGATATAATTTTTTTCTAGTTTTTATTTTAATTTATATAATTTTTATGTTCTATAATTACAATTATAATAGTTCTTGTGATTTCATAGCCAATCTTTGTTCTAACACTAATATTAGGTAAAGTAAATTTTATTTCATTGCAGATTACATAGGTATTGGTAGTTACAATATAAATTGAGTGCAAGGAGAGCCACTGACATCCATGGCATTGGGGGCAGCAATCTAGTAACTTAAAGACTATGTACATAATAATAGAAAATTTATTGAGTTTATTCTAGTTAAAATTTGTTTTCAAATTACAATATGATATTATACTATTAAAATTATTATATGATATTAGATTGTAACAGGTGTTTAGATTCTCGAATGGTAATATGAAATTGAGATTATCTTGGAAAATAACATTGAGCATTTTTGACATTAACTTGTTAGTATGAGTATTTATTTTTGGGTGAGTAAGAGGTAACATAATAGTAACATATTAAAAATTGAAATTATCCTATAGGAAAGTAATAATGAGCATTTTTCAAAGTAGTTTATAGTATGATTATTTAGTTTTGGGTGAGTAGGGGGTTTTTTGAGTTGTCTTAAATTGATTTTCAGACAAGGTTATCTTAATATTTACTGGTAATGAATTAGTACTAAAATAGTACTCAAATTCACAAACAACCTGCACATATAAGGGAGGAGCACGACAACGTTACGACTTGGACCATTTACAAAGTCACAGTGTGACTTTGTAAAATGGTCCAAGTCAAAATCAGTCAACTCCACCTTTATGTGCGGGTTTGTGTGTATTGTTCCAGTCACGGTATTGTGCCTTTTTGTTATTAGTACTCAAATTGTTACAATCACACCAACAGGTGAACATATTCACCTGCCTTGGTCTTTTACTTTTGTCTATAAATATATCGAAGTATTTATAGGTCCAGCAATGTTTTAGACATCCTGGAGTATATATGAAACTCCTTGAAGAATGGTGTTATGACAATTGTCAGATAACTACTGATAAGGCAGTGACATTGATGAATGAATGTGTGCGGGGAACCCTTACTTTGTTTTCACTTTCTGTATCTGTCTATCTATCTATCTGTCTGTCTATGTCTGTATCTATCTGTCTGTCTATCTATGTGTCTGTCTGTCTAGCTCTGCTTATCTGTCTTTCTGTCTGCCTGAGTATGTGTGCCTGGAGTATAATATGAAACTCCTTGAAGAATGGTGTTATGGCAAGTGTCAGATAAACATGACAGTCCAATGACATTGATGAATGTGAGCAGGGAACCCCTCGCTTTGTTTTCTGTCTGTCTATCTGTATGTCTATCTGTATGTCTATCTGTATGTCTATCTGTCTGTCTATCTGTATGTCTATCTGTCTGTCTATCTGTATCATCTGTTTTTATCTGTCTGTCTATCTGTCTAGCTTGCTTATCTGTCTTTCTGTCTGCCTGTGTGTGCTTTCCGTCTGCTTGTCTCAGTCTCAGAGTGCAGCTCAAATGCGAACAGGTATTATACACGATGCAGAAGTACATGACAAAGCGTATATTGCCAGTCATGTTATTTTGCCTTAGATCTACGTTGTATAGCACTTTTTTAAAATTTTGGGGTTTTCCCAGGTAATTTACATATGTATAATAACTGACTTATGTGTACATGGAAAGAGACACAGAAAGACGACACAGAGACAAACGCCAAGGGCAGGGGGGGACAAGGGCAGAGGCACAAGGACAGGGGGCCCCAAAAGAAACTGGCATTAGCGACACAAAAGACCCGAAGACTGGACACTATGATAACTGACTTAGCGACAGAGAAGAGACACAGAGACAGAGCGACACAGAGACAGAGCGACACAGAGACAGAGCGACACAGAGACAGAGCGACACAGAGACAGAGCGACACAGAGACAGAGCGAACAGAGGCAGAGCGACGAGGCAGAGACAGAGGCGGCACACAGAGAGCAGGAGCGGGAGACGAGGCAGAGACAGAGCGGGCACGGAGACAGGAGCGACGGAGAGGCGGAGCGACGGAGGGCGGAGCGAGCGGAGAGGCGGAGCACGGAGAGCGGCAGCGGAGAGGCGGGAGCGCGAGAGCGGAGGCGGAGGCGGAAACGCGGAGGCGGAAACGACGGAAGGCGGAGCAGCGGAGCAGGAGGCGACGGAGAGGCGGAAGGCAGCGGGAAGGCGGAGCGACGGAGAGGCGGAGCAGGGAGGCGGAGCGACAGGAGAAAGGCGGAGCGACGGGGAGGAGCGACGAGAGCGGGGCGCGCGGAGAACAGAGCGCGGAGCAGAGCGGCAGAGGCAGAGCGACGGAGAGACATAGAGCAGCCAAAGCCAGCCAGCCTGCAATACATAACATAAAAAGAAGGAACACTGCAGCAGGCCTACTGGCCCATGCAAGGCAAGTCCATGTCACCCCCTGGCTTAGACCAATGACCCACCTAGTCAGGTCACATCCTCTGAAGGAAGGAGCATGACATCAGACCTAGTAGCACAAGCTAGTCAGGTCCAACTCACCCCCCCCAAGCCACTCATGTATTTATCAAACCCTTTTTTTACTTTCCTCTTATAAAGTGTTAATGTGACATGACATCAGTGAATCCTTGGTTTACCTTTTTGCTCTAGCTGGGAAAATTGAACTGGGTTCCCCGGTACAAGGGGTAGATTTTTAATACTGCCACGAGGCGCAGACCATTCTCTGTCCAGGCGACTCGGCCCCCACACTAAATTTGAAGGAATGAAAAAAAAAAATTAATCTACGTTGGGGGAAAGGTAAAATGTATATACGTTTGGAAGAAAAGAAAACATTTTCAGTCATTTTGTAGGGTTTTTGTTTGTTTCTTTTTTTTTATTCATTTGATAGAATGGATGCAGAAATAGAATAATTTTGACGGAAATGAAAGTAATTTGAAACGGGAAAGAAAAACGATTTTGGCGATGTTTATAAAAAACAAAATCCAATAAATAAAGGAAATTTAAATTTTTTCACAAGTGCGCTGTTTTATTTATACCTTTTTTACAATGATGCAGTTGTATTAACAAATTTTTTTTTTTTGAGAAAAAAATTAAAAATGGAAACAAAAAAATGAAAGAGGGCCTGAACGTGACTAATGAACAGAAGATTTATTTTATGCCAGGAATGTCTGCCTTTTTATTAAAACCCCTATTTTGAAATTGGCTCGTTTGAAATTTGTGTAAAATTTGGGCCCAGATTGCCATTTTCGCCACTATTTTGGGTATTGAAATTTAAAAAGGGCGGTTTCTTTAAATATGAAGAAATGGAGTTCAGGGAAAAGTAAAATTTTTAGTTGACTGAAACTTTGGGAATTTGGAAAATAGGTCAAAGTGGGGAAATCCCCAATGCGAAAATTTTGGATACGCTCCCCTTGGTGATTCGTTATTTTTTGATAAAATTTTTCCCAAAATTTTGGCTTATGATGGAAAAAAATTTTTATTATTTCAAATTTTTTTTTTTAAATTCGTGACCCTGAGAAAATTTTGAACCCCAAAGGGTTAAACCCAATCTTACAAAAAGAAAAGTAATAAAAATTTGTTGTTCATTTATGATGTATTATGTTTTTTTTATGCAACCCTTAAACTGTCCTCATGAATATGTTTGTATACTCCCCCGAGCAGATCTATTTTTTTAAAATGTTTTTAACCCTTTCCCCGATAAGCCTGAGTTGCCTAGAGATTAGAAATGGGCCTGTGCACTCAGTGTGCATTTACAACATGGGGAATGACAAAAAAAATGCACTTTCAAACCCCTTTAACCCCTTTGGGGGGTGGACAGGCCTTCTGGGAAAAAGTTTTCCCCTGGGGTAAAATTTTTAAAAAAAAATTTTTTTTTCTTGAAATGATGAAAATTTTTTTATCATCCCACAAAATTAAAAATTTGAAAAAAAACAAAGGGTTATTTGCAAGTTAGGGGCCAGCATTTTCCATCGGCGTTTTTGCCACAGCCCTATTAAACAAACCAAGGTCAGTCTCAAAAATTATAGCTTTTTTCCAGACTCCATTTCGTCTATGGGCGACATGAAACCCCCTTTTTTCCCAAATTTCATCTACCCAAAATAGTGGCAGAAAAAAAAATTTTCCAATTTTTAAAAATTTCAAACTCCAATTTCAAAATGGGGCAAGAAACAAGGCAGACATTCCTGGCACTAAAATAACATGTTCTCTTTTCTTTAAGTTCTGGGCCCTTTCTTTTTTGCTTTTCATTTTGAATTTTATTTCCCAAAAAATAGAAGATTTACTGTTATGTAATAACTGCATCATTAAAAAAATGGTATAAATTAAAACAGAGCATTTGAGAATATAAGACTCACCCGTTAAAATTGGGGGATGGTGGATTTTTTTCTTGAAAATGTCAATCGAACATTTTTACTATTTTTAGCTCAATTTTAAGGACTTTATTGTCATACCAATCAAAAACATCTCTATTTCTGTAAATATCTTTCCCTTCTACAAATGGACCAAAAAAAAATACTCAATAAAAACTATCAAAATCATGGTCATGTTTTCAAAAAAGGTGGGGTTTTTCCCCATTATCAGTGTTTCCCAAAAAAAAATTTTTTACTACCTGCCCCAACCCCTTTTTATATGATCCCCCCGGCGTTTTCTGCTTAATGAGGCCGCTAGGGGGGCGACATCGGGCCCAACCCCCGCCGTAAAGGCCGGCCACCCCCCCAAAGGGGTTTAAAATGTCCCCGTAGATATCCCTTATGGGGAAAAAATTAAAAAAACTTTTTTTAAAAAAATGAAGACAATTTTTTTAAATGGATAGGCTAAAAAAAAAAATTTTTGGGGCCGACACCGAGATATAAGCCCCGGGTTGGTGCTAAATGAGGGGTTTTGGAACATGGGGCACCCCCCGGGGTCAGAAAAATTTTCGTTTTCCATTTTCCCTTTTCTTGTTTTTATGCTATGTAAAAATGTTTGTGAACTATTACTTCTTCTTTGGAGTAGATGGTAATGGTATCAGGCAGTGACAGTTGGGATTATTCGGTTGGGCACTTCCCCTCTGGTTGTGGGTGACAGGTCGCTGTTGTGGAGTGACAGGTCGCTGTTGTGGGGTGACAGGTCGCTGTGGAGTGGCAGGTATAGGTGTGGTACCATACTTTCTCCTATCTGTTGATGACATTTGGGTGAATTCTGCATATCGTTGTCACTTCCCAGTCTTTATTTCATACATGTTGAAGGCATGAGCATTGTAATTCACAGGTGGAAAAACACTTTTATATACCACTTGACTCTACGCACACAGTCAACAAAGCCTATCATCATGTCACACTTGTCGACTAGTCGCATATTGTTGTATAGTCGATGACAACAGCTGCCTTTTCAATAGGTTGATTGTTGAGCTTGCTCATTCTCTGTTTGTACCATCGTTTCTGTGGATGGTTGACAGCAATGTCACGTCCTTTTGTCATGCCATGACAGTGCCATGATGTCATTGGCATGAAAGCTGCACTACACTTCCTCCAGTGAATTTTGGCATGTGTTTTCTATTTCTTCTCACTGTTCCACATATATCAGTATTGTTCACACGTAGGAAATCGCAAGCATAGGGCTTGTGTACCAGTTGTCTGTGAACAATGTATGGCCCTTGCCAAGGTATGGCTGCATCATCTTGAACAACATCACCAGAAATGCCCAACATGCGCCTGGTATCATAAAGGGTATTTTTACCTGTGTAGATAATGACATCCAACACAAGACCAGTCTCACAGTCACACATAACAAACAGTTTTATACCAAGCGATTACGTTTGCTTGGTATATATTGTTTGAATGACAGTCGTCCCTTGAACAGAATCAAGGACTTCGTCAACAACAATGTTCTTGAATGGATAAAAAGTAGGCACTGAATTTTTGCTTGAGGATACATAAACAATTCCCGGATTTTGTAGAGGAGGTCATTTCGGTTTGGTGTTTTTTTTATCTGAGAAGTGCAACATTCTCAGCAACAGAAAAGGAATCTGTTGCGGGGAGGAGGTCACGGAAGACTGGAGTGCTAATGAAGTGGTCTGTGGACCATTAGTTTGCTATATTGTTCTTATATGTGTGTGGCATAAGCATGACAGTGCCAAGGAATAAATACATTTCAGCCACAGTTGTATCTTTCCACCTGCGCAGCCGTGACGATTCTGAAAAATCTGCATGGTCCATTGTATACTGGTAGTACAGGTTGGTCTGAGTAACAATCAGGTTCATTATTGGCTCATCAAAGTATAGTTGAAAATAGTCTAACTCTGTAGACTCATTTGTGATGGGACAGTGTGGCATGATGCCACTTCCACTGCCATCAAAATTGAAAGGATGTGGCACGAATGGTGTATGTTCAGTCCACTTCCATTCACGATCAGATGGTGCAGGGTGGACCTGTGGCATGGGACGTGGGGAGCAGGAGTGACGAGTGGGGCCAGCACATGATTGAGAGGGTGCCTCGTGGTCCTTTGTCTGTCCCACACCGCACCACGAGGTCCAGGCACCATGCCACCCACCACCTCTTCCTCCATCCCAGCATACTCTCCTTCATTATCACTTTCACTATCAGTGGCTGGGGTTTTAGATCGTGAACTGCCACGACCCTTGCCTCTGACTGCTTATGGCCACACTGGCCACCCAAGAGGTGATGGGCTGAGGGTCATGGGGTTGTCATCAATAGTTTCACTACTTCCTTGATTATTTTTGGCTATATCACTGTCAAATCCACTAAGCTTGCGTTCTCTATCACTTTCCGAGAATAGTAGAGTGCTAATACGACGGGCGTGAGTGAATCACGGGGTGTGCCATGATGTTGACCCAAGATGGAGCTGAAACTAACTGGGGCTACCATGCGGTACCTGGCGTCCCGATTTTTCATACTGCGCACACTGAGGGCACAGACCCATTCTCTCATGTCTAGCGACTCAGGCCTATTGCGCTAAATTTGAACGAATGTAAAATAAAATGTAGATATACGTTCGGTCACTTTCGCAGTGAACGTATATCTACGTGTGGACAGTTTAAGGGTTAAAAAAAAAAAAAATTATTTTTTTCTCAAAATATTTGGTCAGCTACGCACGTGAACGTATATCTACGTGTGGACAGTTTAAGGGTTAAGCCTACAAATGCAACAAATAGTATTTCTTGCTGGTGTTTGTCAATGATTGTGAAGAGAGTGGAGAGTTATGCTGTGGCTCTACTGGGCTGAGGTGGATGGTAGAAGTTCTGATACTGAAGTTGATGGTTGTACTGGAGTGTACATAAATTCTGTAATGGCTTTCTTGGCTATTTTACCCTTCAGTACATTATACAGCTGACGGTAAGGCATCAGCTTCTCTACACACCGTTTCAGAGCACTGCCTCTAGATTTGTCAGGGTCCTCTTCAGTGAAAATGTCTAACTTTAAGTCAGTAACTTAGTCAAGTCAGTCAGTCAGTCAGTTATTCATAACACAAACTCGTATATTTACCTCATTCTTTTTAACTCTACAAACTGAAGCTTCATTAAAGCCATAAGCTCTCGCTATATCCACCACACGTGAGAAACTCTTAAGCTTGTATAATATCTCAATTTTCTTTGTAACTCCAAGTCTTAAATGCTTAACCCTTTTCTTGCCACTTTCAGCAACACTTGTGTGCCTACTGGATGCCATGATTGATGGGCAGATACTACAAGATATGGCAATTAAAATATCCAAACACAAACACAGCAATCTCCTAGACACGTATGATAGGAAGGCTGTTACGGGGGTGGCAGGGGATGGTGGTATGTCTTCCCCATGGAGAGAGTGGCCTCGCCCAAAGCAAGGTGGTGGCCTAAGCTAGGGAAATATCCCACAGGCGATGATCCAAATTTTTTCTCCTCCTGCAAACCGAACCATATTAAGTTAATTTTACGAAGTGTTGTGTAAAATTATGCTGCAATTTTCAATAGTGTAATACCCAAAACGTCCAAATAAATCTGTATAATATAAGGGTCTACTGTATATCTTCCATTCTGTCAGATGGGACCAAGAAAACAAGAATACAACAATAAATACCATACGAAAATGTACACTGGCTTCAAAGCCATAATATTACGGGACTGACCCCAAAAGGGTTTATATAAAAAGAAAAACTTTCTTGAAGTTTCTTTTTCTGGTCACCCTGCCTCCGTGGGAGATGGCTGGTGTATTAAAAAAAAAAAATGCTTTTAGCAGGCTGTTTGCCTGACAGTTTGAAGAAGTGCCAAGGCAACTTTTGTATGGAAGATGGTGCCCCTTGCCATACTGCCGAAGACATTAAAGATTGGCTAAATGATTGTGAAATTCCATACTTTGACTAGCATGGTAACTCAGCTGACTGAAATCTGATAGAGAACATTTGAAACCTTATTAACCCTTTGACTGTTTCGGACGTATATATACGTCTTACGAGCCAATGTTTCGGACTTATTTAAACGCCTAAATTCTAGCGGCCTCAAATCAAGCAGGAGAAAGCTGGTAGGCCCACATGCGAGAGAATGGGTCTGTGTGATCAGTGTGCGCAGTATAAAAAAAATCCTGCAGCAAGCAGTACATAATGAGAAAAAAAAAATCCGACCGTGTTTTTGGTTTAAAACGCCGTCTTTTTGGTGTATTTTCGTATAGTATTTATGGTTGTATTCTCTTTTTCATGGTCTCATTTGATAGAATGATAAAGATATTACAGGAATAGAGATGATTTTGATTAGTTTCATGATGTAAACGATCTTGAAATTGAGCTCAAAGTAGCGGAAATGTTCGATTTTTGCCAATATTCAAAAGTAAACAAATCACACCACGCGTCCAATACACATCAACTGGTGAGTCTAATATTCTTTCACAAGTGCACAGATATTATTTATACAGTTTTTACAATAATGCAATAGTCTGCATAACAATAAATCATCTATTTTTTGTGTGAATAAAAAATAAAAATAGAAAGCAAGAGTAATGTAAGAGGGGCCTAAAGACATGACTAATGAACAGATAACATCTTATTTTAGTGCTAGGGATGTCTGCATTGTTTATTCTGGACCCTATTTTGAAATTGACATTTTTTTTATTTTGCATGAAATTGGCAAAATTGCCATTTTCTGACCACTTTATTGGGTAGTTGAAATCGGTAAATTGGTGATTTCTTGCACTCAATCGATAGAACAAATGGAGTTCTAAAGAAATAGCTATGAGTTTGGTCGACTGTCCCAATGGAATTGGCCTAAAATAGGGCTCAAAGTCGGCAAAATCGGCAATGCATATATATCACTGACATCGCTAACTTTGCGAGAGCGTAATTCCGTAAGTATTCAATCAAATTTCATACTTTTGGTGTCATTACAATCGGGAAAAGATTCTCTATCATTTCATAAGAAAAAATAATTTTATTTTTTTTTTTCCAAAATTTTCCGACATAGAATGACAGTTTCAGAATGGGGCCTCCGACAGTCAAAGGGTTAACGTTTTCAGGGTCCAGACCCCCAATCTGAAACTAGTCCACAGGGTCCAAGAATTAAAAAAAAAAAAATGTTATTATTTCTTATGAACTGGTATAGTCTTTTTCTGAAGGTAATTACACAAACAGTACAAAATTTATTGTTGTATTTTCGTTTTCTTGGTCTCATCTGACAGAATGGAAGATATACAGTAGACCCTTATATTACACACATTTACTTGATGTGCTGTTGGAGTGTGAGCAAAGTAACATTTATGAAGGGATTCAGGGAAACCGGCAGGCCGGACTTGAGTCCTGGAGATTGGAAGTACGTACAGTGTCTGCACTCTGAAGGAGGGGTGTTAATGTTGCAGTTTTATAACTGTAGTGTAAAGTACCCCTCTAGCAAGACAGTGATGGAGTGAATGATGATGAAAGTTTTTCTTTTTCAGGCCACCCTGCCTTGGTGGGAATCGGCCGATGTGTTAATAAAAAAAAAAAATTTGATGGAAAATTGATGAAATTACGCTATCGCAAATTTTGCTGCATCAGCGATATTTACGCATCAGCGATTTTGCCCAATTTGACTCCTATTTTAGGCCAATTATTTTAGGGATATGGCTCAAGCTAAGACTTAAAATAAAGTTAATGAGTGGACTGGAGTTGGTAACTTAGCTTGAATAACAGTTCTCGCGTACGCTGCCATCCCCGCAGGTGATGTCTTGAAGCTGTTCTGTTCATTCCCTAAGAGCTGTGTGCAAAAGTAAAATAGTGAATATGTGAATAATTACCCCAAAGGGGTGTTTTGTCAGTATATCCAGATCAATGAATAATTGATTACTGACGTGTGACTTGTACTAATTTTGTTGGGCTTTTTTTTAAAAACCTCGCGTGTCACCGAGTGTATGATAAATCTGCCCAGAACATACATCAGTTCCTAGCTGCACAGTCAACTGAACCACCCTATGTCTAAGCAGACTTACCTGGGTATGTGTATCGGACCCTTAAGTATCACCCAGATAACCGCTGTCTTGATTGAAGAAGTGTCTTTAAGGAATGTCACACGTACTAGTCTGGAACTTGGTAGCACTCGCAATGTCGCTATACGTTCTTCAATATTTGTCTATTTGTTCATCTCACAATAATGTCATAAGAAGCTGCGCACACTTCTTTTTAATTATTTAATTTGTGTAGATGGAGATTGTCAGTATGTTTGAGGACGCACTGTTCATTCCGTTGTTTAGGTCAATGCACACACTCGTAAAACACACCACAGTCTGTAGTTTATATACAATCTAATCCTCGGCGCCCTCCGCTGGCCCCAGCTTGCCCTGGCTTCTTCCGACACACAAAAGAAGTGTCGATCAAGCATGTTTCTTTTGCTTGCCAAACTTCTACAGGAAGCTATACAAGATTTTTGATTTTGTGATGTCTGGGCTTAGATGACTGTGTATGCTATCTTTAACATGGTACTAAAGTGGGTGCAGGATTTTCTTAATTTTCCTGCTGCCGTAAGAGATCGATTCTCTCTCATTAACCCACCCTAGTTACAACAGTGGTCAACCGTGACGTATCTAACAAGGAAGTGGCGTGTCTTGTGACTGGTACACGCTGGTAAAGCATCTGCTTTCAATTACTTGATGCGGAAGTAAACAAGACGCCACTGCCCTACTGAGGGTCATCCCTCATGCTGAAAGGGCTGAAAGTAGCTGATGCTTCCCCCCCCTTCCTCCTGGAGAAAATTTTCTACACAAATTACATAGTTTCAGTCAACCAAATCCATAGCTACTTTGCTAGTGTCCCTTCTATTTTATCGATTGGGAACAAGAAACTGCCCAATCAACTATTTCAATTACCCAGTAAAGTGATCAGAAATTGGTAATTTGTCCAATTTCACACAAAATTCAAAATAGTTTTTCAATTTCAGAATAGGGTCCAAAATAAACAGTGCAGGCATTCCTGGCATTAAAATAACATTTCCTCTGTTTATTAATTACGTTTCCAGGCTTTACAAATGAATTCCATTTTGATTTTTTATTCACACAAAGAATTTTTATTTATGCCAAAAAATAGAAAATTTACTGTTATGCAATATTGTAATAATGGTATAAATAATATCAGCCCATTCGTGAACGCATATTAGACCCACCAGCTGATGTGTATTGGACACGTGATGTGATTTGTTTACTCTTGAACATTGACAAAAATCAAACATTTCCGCTACATTGAGCTCAATTTCAAGCTGTTTTCAGTACTAAAACCAATCAAAATCATCTCTGTTTCTGTAATATATCTTCCATTCTATCGAGACCAAGAAACTGTGAATCATCATCATCTTTCAACACATCGGCCGTTTCCTACCAAGGTAGGGTGGCCCAAAAGGAAAAACGAAAGTTTCTCCTTTTACATTTAGTAATATGTACAGGAGAAGGGGTTACTAACCCCTTGCTCCCTGCATTTTAGTCCCCTCTTACGACATGCATGGTTTACGGAGGAAGAATTCTGTTTCACTGTGAATACAACCATAAAATCCTTACAAAAATACACCGCAAATTCGCTGTTTTAATCCAAAAAGTTGCAGTTTTTTCCACATGCACTACGGGGCTGCAGGATTTTTTTTTATTTGGTGCACACTTACCACAAAGATGCATTCTCTCATATCTAGGCCCAAATTTACTGCTCACAGCTTATTTGAGTGAGCTGAGCTTGTGGCGTAGAACTACGGCACTAACCCTGGCTTCAAAGCCGTAGAACTATGGCACGGACCCTCAAAGGGATAATTGTAAGCTTAGTGGCATGGATGTGTCCTCTAACACCCAAATCTTGAGTGCCATTAATCCTTTGAGGGTCCAGACCCTCAAACTGAAAATTCCCCACAGGGTTCAAGAATTAAAAAAAAAAAAAAAAAATCTTATGGCAGAGAATCTTTTTCTGAAGGTAATAACACAAAAAGTACAAAATTTGATAAAAAAAAATATTGATAAAATTATGCTTGCAAATTTTGCTGTATCAGCAATACAGCGGCGATTTTGTCCAACTTGAGTCCTATTTTAGGCCCATTACATTGTTCCATTAGACCAAATTCTTAGCTATTTCGCTAGTATGTGTTCCATTTTATCTATTGAGCACAAGAAATCGCCCAGTCAACTATTTCAACTACCCAGTAAAGTGATCGGAAATTTGTAATTTGGCCAATTTCACACAGTTCAGAATATTCCAATTTCAAAATAGGGTCCAGAATAAATAGTGCAGGCATTCCTGGCACTAAAATAACATTTCCTCTGTTTATTAGTTATGTTTCCAGGCTTTACAGATGAATTCCATTTTGATTTTTCATTCACACCTAAAAATAGATTTACTGTTATGCAATATTGTAATAATTGTATAAATAATACAGCGCATTCATGAACACACACTAGATTTACCAGGTGATGTGTATTGGACACATGATGTGATTTGTTTACTCTTGAACATCGGCAAAAATCGAACATTTCTGCTAATTTGAGCTCAATTTCAAGCTATTTTCAGTACTAAAACCAATCAAAATAATCTGTTTCTGTAATATATCCTCCATTCTATTAAATGAAATCAAGAAAACGCGAATACAACCGTAAAAGCCATGTGAAATACACTGCAAAGTTGCTATTTTAATCCAAAAACTGTCACATTTTTTTTCTCATGCACTATGTGCTGCAGGATTTGTTTTATGTGGTGCACACTTACCACATAGATGCATTCTCTCATATCTAGGCCCAAATTTACTGCTCACAGTTATCTGAGCGAGCTGAGCTCATGGCGTAGAACTCTGGCTTGGACCCTGGCTTCAAAGCTGTAGAACTATGGGCTGAATAACCCTTGTGGTTTAGCACTTCTTTTGATTATAATAATAATGTAGAGCTATGGGATACACCCTCAAAAGGTTAAGCAAGTTTGGGAGGGTAATGACACTTCTATCCTCCTGATGATGTCCTTGACTTCGCCTGGTCTGTCCTCCCGGACTTACATGACAGCGATCATTTCCCAATCATCCTTAAGTCCCCTCTGTTTTCTCCACCTCCTCATTGCCCACGCTGGCAATTTGACCGGGCGAAATGGGACCTTTATGCACATCTTACTGCCTTTCATGAGGTTCCTACCTCATCCTCCATTGATGAGGTTTTACATATCTTTTCGTCCTCCATCTTCACAGCGGCTTCACATTCTATTCCCCAAACCTCGGGCAAGCATCCTCAGAAGTGTGTGCCTTGGTGGTCTCCTGCTTGTGCTCGGGCAGTGCGTTTGAAATGCACTGCATGGGGCAGGTATCGGTATAACAGAACCACAGAGAGACTCCTTGATTTTAAGCAGAAGAGAGCTATTGCTCGCCGTGTCATACGTGATGCTAAACGCACTTGCTGGCGAGATTACGTTTCTACTGTCACTTCGGTTTCCTCGATGAGTGCAGTCTGGAAGAAAGTGCGGAAATTAAGTGGTAAATTCTCCCCCGACCCGGCTCCTGTTCTTCAGGTTGCTGGTGTCGATATAGCACACCCTCTTGCCATTGCCACTGAAATTGGTAATCATCTCGTCCGCATTTCTCAGGGGCTCCATCTATGCCCCTCGTTCCTTTCTTCTAAGTCTGCCAGCGAGTTAAAGCCCTTAGATTTTTCTTCTCTAGAGAAGAATCCTATAATGTGCCTTTTACCCTTCAAGAACTGGAGGCAACGCTCTCTGCTTGCCGATCATCGGCAACTGGGCCAGACGGCATACATATTCGTATGCTACAGCATTTACATCAGTCTGCTCTTACTGTCCTCTTACGACTCTTTAATCTCATATGGTTGCAAGGAGTTCTTCCCCAGCTGTGGAAGTCTGCTATTGTTCTCCCTTTTCGAAAACTAGGTACTACCGGACGTGATTCCTCTCGCTACCGTCCCATCGCTCTTACCAGTGCAGTTTGCAAGGTGATGGAACGTCTAGTTAATAGACGTTTGATGTGGTATTTAGAGACACACTATAG
>WNWK01020747.1:0-35246 GCA_009830355.1 Cherax destructor | reverse complement strand
TGTATTAGTAAACCATACATACGTATTCATGAAACAACAATATAAGTTACCACCGGCTAAAAAAAAACTTCACCCCAGAAGCCTGAAAAGTGCCATTACCAACGTTTATTTCCCTTTAACCCCTTTTCGGGTCGGTGCCGTTAGTAGTTTACGAGCAGGGTTGGTGGATAGATGCCCAAATTCTAGTCCCAATTTAAAAAAAAAAGTCGGGTAGGATACATAGAAAGAATGGGTCTGTGTGGTCAGGGGGAGTATAAGAAAATCCTGAACACACTGATAATAAAAAAAAAAACACTTTTTTTTTCGATTAAAACACGATTTGCAGTAGATTTTCGTATGGTATTTATTGATGTATTCTCGTTTTCTTGGTCTCATTTGATAGAAGGGAAGTATTTTAAAGAAATAGAGATGTTTTTGATTGGTAGACAATGACAAGTCCTTTAAAAATTTGAGAAAAATGGCGAAAATGTTCGTTTTTGACATGTTCAAGAGTAAAAAATCAACCATGCCTCCAATACACATCAACTGGCGAGTTTATATTCATGCACAAGTGCTCTGAATTTTTTATACCATTTTACAATGATGCAGTTGTAAATAACAGTAAATCTTCTGTTTTTTTGTGAGAAAAAAATTTAAAATGGAAAGAAAAGTAATGAACAGGGCCTGAGACGGGCAAGAACAGAGAAATTTTTTTTGGAGGAAATTTTGCCTTTTTACTTGGACCCCATTTTGAAATTGGATCGTTTGAAATTTGGTAAATTGGAAAATTGCCATTTTTTGACCCTATTTTGGGTAGATGAAATTGGTAAAAAGCAGTTTTTTTACTCAATCGATAGAAGAAATGGAGTTCTAGGAAATAGCTATAATTTTAGGAGACTGAAACATTGGAATTTGTCGAAAATAAGGCTCGAAGTGGGTGAAATCGCCGATGCGTCAGTGTCATAGATACCGCGAACTTTGCGAAAGCATAATTCCGTTAGTTTTCGATCAAATTTCATAATTTTGGTGGCGTTATGATCGGAAAAAGATTCTCTTATCATTTCATAAGAATGTTTTTTTTTCCAAAAAATTTTTGACCCCAGGAACACGTTTCAGAGTAGGCCTGTTGACCCCCAAAAGGTTAGGAAATAATGTCATGTAGGTTAGTCTATTTCAGACCCCCAAAAATACACTTCCACAAGCACTTACAATATTATACTTACATAATTGTACGATTTCCGGGGTGTTTGTTAGCCGGGGGTCCACTGTAATCAAAATTTCAAAAACCAATCTCGGGTACAAAAATTATATACAGGTTAAACAATGCTGACATTTTCCAAAGATCACAGTCATGTACATATATACAGTGGACCCCCGAGTTTCGTAAAAACTTCACTCCTGAAGTCTGCTCGAGTGCCATTACCGAACGAATTTACCCCCTTAAGGAAAAATGTCACGTAGGTTAGTCTATTTCAGACCCCCAAAAATACTTTTTCACAAGCACTTACAATATTATACTTACATAAATGTACGATTTTCGAGGTTTACGAAACTCGGGGGTCCACTGTACATCAGTATACTCCTATTCAGAATTACTTCAGAATAATAAACTTAAAATACTGTCAAATAGTGTGTACAGTACTTCGTTTCACTATGCCCGAGACTACCTCTTGCGATATGTCACAAACTTTCACTAAAATAATACACAAAACCTTACTATACCATTTAAACCCCGTACCATTCCCAAATTCGCACTCATTAAATCCTTTGTGCACACCACAAAGACTAAATACAGTGGACCCCCGAGTTTTGTAAAAACTTCACTCCTGAAGTCTGCTCAAGCGCCATTACCGAACGAATTTACTCCCTTAAGGAAAAATGCCACGTAGGTTAGTCTATTTCAGACCCCCAAAAATACACTTCCACAAGCACTGACAATATTATACTTACATAATTGTACGATTTCCGGGGTTTACGAAACTCGGGGGTCCACTGTACAATATCTAACACACCAAAAAAAAATTCTCTGACTATACACACAATCATCTTACAATTCACCAACCACCAGTATCCTTTTTTTTTCTCTCTCTCTCTCTCTCTCAACATGTCGGCCGTCTCCCACTGAGGCAGGGTGACCCAAAAAGAAAGAAAATCCCCAAAAAGAAAATACTTTCATTATCATTCAACACTTTCACCACACTCGTACATAATCAGTCTTTGCAGAGGCGCTCAGATACGACAGCTGAGAATAGTCCCTCCCAGCTGTCACTATCCCAGACCCCTCCTTTAACCCTTTGACTGTTTTGGTCGTATATATACGTCTTACGAGCCAGTGTTTCGGACGTATATATACTCACAAATTCTAGCGGCTTCAAATCAAACGGGAGAAAGCTGGTAGGCCAACATATGAGAGAATGGGTCTGTGTGGTCAGTGTGCGTGGTATAAAAAATCCTGCAGCATGCACTGCATAATGAGAAAAAACAAAAACTCCGACCATTTTTTTGGATTAAAACGCCGACTTTGAGATGATTTTGATTAGTTTCACGATGAAAACGATCTTGAAATTGAGCTCAAAGTAGCGGAAATGTTCAATTTTTGCCAATGTTCAAGAGTAAACAAATCACGCCACGCGTCCAATACACATCAACTGGCGAGTCTAATATTATTTCACAAGTGCACAGATATTATTTATATCATTTTTACAATAATGCAATAGTCTGCATAACAATAAATCTTCTATTTTTGAGTGAATAAAAATCAAAATAGAAAGCAAGAGTAATATAAGAGGGCCTAAAGATGTGACTAATGAACAGATAACATCTTATTTTAGTGCCAGGAATGTCTGCATTGTTTTTCTGGACCCTATTTTGAAATTGACATCTTTTATTTTCCATTAAATTGGCGAAATTGCCAATTTCTGACCACTTTATTGGGTAGTTGAAATCGGTAAATTGGTGGTTTCTTGTACTCAATCAATAGAACAACTGGAGTTCTAAAGAAATAGCTATGATTTTGGTCGACTGTAACAATGGAATTGGCCGAAAATAGGGCTCAAAGTCGGCGAAATCTCCAATGCGTATATATCGCTGACATCGCTAACTTTGCGAGAACGTAAGTCCATAAGTTTTCCATCAAATTTCGTACTTTTGGTGTCATTGCCATCGGGAAAAGATTCTCTATCATTTCATAAGAAAAAATAATTTTTTTTCCAAAATTTTGCGACATAGAATGACAGTTTCAGAAAGGGGCCTCCGACAGTCAAAGGGTTAAAGTGCAGGCATTGTACTTCCCATTTCCAGTACTCAAGTCCCTTAACCCCATATAACCTGTCCACTACTTCTTATTTCCAGGTTTATACCTTACAAGGTGTAAACTCTTCCCCCCCCTCCTTACTCTGCCTTAGTACTGGACACCTACAACATTATCATAACACAATATTCCTTAGAACATATCTTATACATTCAAAATTAACTCCTAACCAATCCTAATGCATTATTACTGCAATTTTCACATAATTGCATACTAACCCCACCCCAAGATATTAAACGATAAAATTGTACCTAATACATAGGCAACTTAACCCTTTCAGGGTCCAAGGGGGGTCTCCGAAACTCGTTCTCAGGGTCCAAGAATTTAAAAAAAAAAAATTATTTTTTCTTATGAAATGATAGAGAATCTTTTTCCGATCATAACGCCACAAAAATTATGAAATTTGATCGAAAACTAACGGAATTATGCTTACGCGAAGTTAGCGGCAGCCATGACACTTACGCATCGGCGATTTCGCCCACTTTGAGCCCTATTTTCGGCACATTCCAATGTTTCAGGCAACTTAAATTATAGCTATTTCGCTAGAACTCCATTTTTTCTATCGATTGAGTACAAGAAACCGCCTATTTACCTATTACAACTACCCAAAATAGTGGTCAGAAAATGGCAATTTGGCCAATTTCACACAAATTTCAAACGATGCCAATTTCAAAATAGGGTCCAGAATAAACAAGGCAGACATTCCTGGCACTAAAATAACGTCTACTCTGTTCATTAGTCACGTTTCCAGGCCCCTCTTACATTACTTTTGCTTTTCATTTTGAATTTTTATTCTCACAAACAAATAGAAGATTTACTGTTTTGTATACAACTGCATCATTGTAAAAATGGTATAAATAATATTAGAGCACTTGTGCATGAATATTAGACTCGCCATTTGATGTGTATTGGATGCATGGTGTGATTTGTTTACTCTTGAACATCGTCAAAAATCGAACATTTTCGCTACTTTGAGCTCAATTTCAAGGTACTTTTCGTTGTCAAACCAATCAAAATCATCTCTATTTCTGTAATATATCTTCCAATCTATCAAATGAGACCAAGAAAACGAGAATACATCAATAAATACTATACGAAAATAGACTGCAAAGTCGCTGTTTTAAACCAAAAACACGTCAGGTTTTTTCCTCATTATGCACTGTGGGTGCAGGAATTTTTATACTGCGCACACTGACCGCACAGACCCATTCTATCACATCTAGGCCTAACAGCCTGTTTCTGCTTGATTTGATGGCGCTAGAATTTAGGCGTACTAGTACGTCAATAACCCCAGGGCGTAAGCCGTACTAGTACGTCAATAACCCTGAAAGGGTTAAGGAAGAGGCTAGCCATTTTCAAGAGATTTGGAAAGGAAGATTGAAAAATTTTGGAAAAATGTTTTGTTTCAAAAATAGATGCAATCATTTTTTGGCCCAACATTTTTGGTGTTCGAAAAGATGCTGAATGACTTCTGAAATTTTTTAAGGAGAAATAGCTTGTTATATATTGCCTAGGAGTTACAGGGTTGTAGTTACCCGACTTACGATATTTTTTCATTCCAGAATGCTGTTCAAGTTCCATTACCAAACGAATTTATCTCCATAAGAAATTATGTAAAATAGACTAGTCCTTTTAGACCCCCAAAATTACACTTACAAAAGCATTTAAAAAAATAAACTTACATAAAAGGGTGTGTTTGGGGACCATCGTAAGTCGGGGTACCACTGTATGTTTATTCCTTAAATGTATTTTTTTTGTTCTTGCTGTCATAAATAATACATGTTGCCAATTAGTAGTTTTTTTTTTAGTTTTATCTCTGCAAAAATTAAATTTTTATGATTATTTCATTAAAAAACTCTACATAGCAACATCTCTGATGCCTCCATTCAAGTGAAGGAACTCGTGCCACCTCAGTGGCCTCTGGGGTCTCAACAAGTGCCGATGCACGCAACTCGCTGAGATTTAGCGCGCCATATCCATAGTTTCACAGAAAAAAATATATTAATAACTCAGAAATAAGTTATTGACATTGTTTGTAATGTTTTGCGAAAAGTATTAATAGGATTGTCATGATTTTTTCACACGTTATTGAGTAATGATGGCTCTACAACCACCCATGAAGGATTTCCGATATCTTTTACAGCTTTGTTTTTATTGATTTTTTCCCACAAAATAATGGCAAAAACAAAATCACTAACTTCAACATTTTTTATAATGGAATCTACTGACATTTTTGCTAAAAAGGATTGGGTCAACAATTATATAGCCTTTATCTTTCATCTGATGTTAACTAGAGCATTGTACATCTTCCCAATTTTGTAGAAATTTACATGTTTTGTGACTCCTAAAATTTGGCACATTTTATTTTTTTCTATCTAACCTAAAGGCAAAAAATCATAACAAAGACAGTGTATATGTTTTTAAAAGCTGTATAAATCACTGTAAAAAATCTCATTGAAATTAGACCAAAATAAAGAAAAAAAACGTGAATTCATTCGCCCCTCCCTTAAAACATTATCAATGTCATACGATACATATATGCAGAATTATATGTCTCAGCAAATTATTTATATATTTCCTATGATTACTATTACTTTGAAGTAACCATACTTTTCAACAAAAGGAACACATTGAAACAATCATAAATTTCCAACTGTATGCATTACAATATTATATAAACTTATAATAAACAAACAGAATTATTCATCCTGCTTGCAAAACATAACCATTCCATTTACATGAAATCAACATACCTTCCCATCAAGACGCTAAGAGTCCATTAACACAAAAAACATGTAAATGTACAACATTTCATCGCCATCATATTAATATCTTCCGCACAAAATTACTACTGCACCCACAAAGGAGTGTACAAGTGTCCCCACAGGCCAAACCACCTCTAACATTCCACTCCTAGGCATATGTGTCTCTTCCACTCCCATTCATTCAACACCCATGCATTCAACTCCTATAGTAACTAGTCACAAAATTCAATTAATAGTCACCCGTCAACATCTTGTACCCCAAACTTCCAACCAGTTCCCCATTCATACCTCACACCCCTACATTCCTTCTATGCCCTTACACTCCCAGAAGAACAGCCCTGTTTCACCTAGGCACATTCCTGCAACCCACCAGCTGTCTCACCGTAAAGTCCCTATAACTAACCGGAAAACACTTACCCCAAGCCAATCCATATACTAACCTATTCCTACACTTCATCCTATACATATTCGCTGCAATGGCTTTCATTCGCTCCTCTCCTATCATCCCCCTCATTCCCCATGATACATACACAAAATCAACTGCCATATACATTAAAGCCCTTCTAACTTCTTTCTGTACCCCACCTATATCCAAACTTAGGAACCTCAAAGGATGTATTCCTCCACCACCCATCATTCTAATTAAATTTGCCAGCACCACTCCCTGATAACCCCTAACTGTTCACAAAAATAAACCCCATGATAAGCTGTGTCGTCCTCCCCACATATAGCACAACTAGCATCCCTTGTCAAACCCATTCTATACAATACTACCCTAGAGGCCAGAACCCCATGCAGAAAACGAAACATTACTTCCCTCACCCGTGGCTTCAGTTTCATACCTTTTAACCCTCCCCATATGCCCCTCCAATCATACACAGGGAAGGTAGCTATCCCCTCTACTACATCCCTCACTCTTCCTGCTTTTTCCAACTTTCTAACAAGACACCCCTCGGGTTTCTGGCACACATTAGTATCCGCAACATGTCCTCACAATGCTTTAAATCCTTTCCACTCCACCATATTCTTAAATGTCTCATAACGTCTCCTACCCTCCTTTCATCATATAGCAACTTTTGACATACATACTCATTGTTCTCATCTCCAAATTAATTAACCCTAGTCCTCCACATCCCACCTCCTTTACCACCACAACCTTGCTCAACCAATGCTTTCCATATCCCCAGACATACCTCAAAACTTTCCTCACAAATTCTACCACGTCCTCCCTTAAGATCGGGTAAATCCCTGCCACATACCATATTTTACTATAAAGCAACGTATTTACCGCAATGACACGCTGTTGTATTGTTCCATCACCCAGACTCCATCCACACATTCTACTCATAGTTCCCCGTATAACATTCCCCGCATTAACCTTGCGCGCCTCACCAAAATTATCCATAAACACAATACCACAAACCTTTAAACGATCAACTACTGTCCATCCACACCTATTCCCCCCTATCCCCCTCCGCACCACATTCCAACCTCAAGCAACTTCGACTTACCCATATTTATGCTCAACCCTGTTGCCTTACCAAACATCTCCAAACATTCATTCACTCGTTCTAACTCATCATTCTTGACCAAAACCGTAGTATCATCCACATACCCTACTATCCCCGATTCAATGTCCATCCCCTCCCCGTTTCCTCCCTCTCCTTCCTTAACTAAACGATACAGAGGGTTTTGCAAACACACAAAAGAATCTGTGACAAGGGACACCCCTGCCGCAGACCCTTCCCCATGCTTACCTCCCTGCCTATCATTCCATTCACTTGCACTTTCACTCTCGCATCCCTATACAATAACTGCCCAACCAACTACAGTGGACCCCCGAGTATCGTAATTAATCCGTTCCAGGAGCTATTACTTAACACGAAGTTTACGAAATTCGAACCATTATTTCCCATAAGAAATAATGTAAATAAAATTAATCCGTTCCACAAAAAAATATTCACATACAAAATAATTAAAAATAATATATATATACATTTACTTGCTTTTATTGAAGAGTTGCAGGCATCTGGAAGATATGGTAATGAGTAATGAAGGTCCTCTTGGGCATTTTCTTCTAAAACAGGCCTGTTTCATCACAATTAAACACTTGTTGGGGGAGGAATTCTTCAGCCTCTACGAAGGGGAATTCCCACTCCCTGCTACACTCCCTGCATGCCTGTCACTCCTGCATGCCTGTACACTCCCTGCATGCCTGCTACACTCCCTGCATGCCTGCTACACTCCCTGCATGCCTGCTTACACTCCCTGCATGCCTGCTACACTCCCTGCATGCCTGCTACACTCCCTGCATGCCTGCTACACTCCTGCATGCCTGCTACCTCCTGCATGCCTCCTGCATGCCTACACTCCCTGCATGCCTGCTACACTCCCTGCATGCCTGCTACACTCCCTGCATGCCTGCTACACTCCCTGCATGCCTGCTACACTCCGGCATGCCTGCTACACTCCCGGCATGCCTGCTACACTCCCGCATGCCTGCTACACTCCGGCAGCCTGTCACTCCCGGCATGCCTGCTACACTCCCGGCATGCCTGCTACACTCCCGGCATGCCTGCTACACTCCCGGCATGCCTGCTACACTCCGGCATGCCTGCTACACTCCCGGCAGCTGCCATCCGGCAGCCTGCTAGCACTCCCGGCATGCCTGCTACACTCCCGGCATGCCTGCTACACTCCCGGCATGCCTGCTACACTCTCCGGCATGCCTGCTACACTCCCGGCATGCCTGCTACACTCCCGGCATGCCTGCTACACTCCCGGCATGCCTGCTACACTCCCGGCATGCCTGCTACACTCCCGCAGTGCTCACCCCGGCATGCCTGCACCTGCGCTCACTCCCGGCATGCCTGCTACACTCCCGGCATGGCCTGCTGACACTCCCGGCAGCCTGCACTCCGCAGCTGCTACACTCCCGGCATGCCTGCTACACTCCCGGCATGCCTGCTACACTCGCAGCCGCACTCCGCAGCCTGCTCACTCCCGGCATGCCTGCTACACTCCCGGCATGCCTGCTACACTCCCGGCATGCCTGCTACACTCCGGCATGCCTGCTACACTCCCGGCATGCCTGCTACACTCCCGGCATGCCTGCTACACTCCCGGCATGCCTGCTACACTCCCGGCATGCCTGCTACACTCCCGGCATGCCTGCTACACTCCCGGCATGCCTGCTACACTCCGGCATGCCTGCTACACTCCCGGCATGCCTGCTACACTCCCGGCATGCCTGCTACACTCCCGGCATGCCTGCTACACTCCCGGCATGCCTGCTACACTCCCGGCATGCCTGCTACACTCCCGGCATGCCTGCTACACTCCCGGCATGCCTGCTACACTCCCGGCATGCCTGCTACACTCCCGGCATGCCTGCTACACTCCCGGCATGCCTGCTAGCACTCCCGGCATGCCTGCTACCTCCCGGCATGCCTGTACACTCCGGCATGCCTGCTACACTCCCGGCATGCCTGCTACACTCCCGGCATGCCTGCCTACACTCCGGCATGCCTGCTACACTCCCGGCATGCCTGCTACACTCCCGGCATGCCTGCTACACTCCCGGCATGCCTGCTACACTCCCGGCATGCCTGCTACACTCCCGGCATGCCTGCTACACTCCCGGCATGCCTGCTACCACAGGGGTGCCACTAGGAAGCTTCTTTGGACCCATGGTGACTTATTTCACAGTGACAGTCACTAAACCACCAAAAAAAGACACCAAATGTATTGTGAATGTTTGAAAGAGTGCGCTGGGCAATGTTCTCTCAATGGTAAACAACGCTTCACTGGCGGGCATCCTGCGTTCTGCGCAGGCGCGGAGCAGACGGACAGGTCTAATACGTTACGAAACACGAGCCAGTTTACGATTCTCGAAATAGAAAAAAGCTTACGAAACACGATGTTTACGAAATAAGAACCTTACGAAACTCGGGGGGTCCACTGTATCTCTTCTCAAAAACCTTGCTTTCCCATGATACTCTATAACATCCCTTGATCAACACTATCATACGCCGCCTTCCAGTCAACAGCCAATACTCCCCCCCCCCCTCGCAATCATCAATAAATTTTCTAATTCTCAGCAAACCCTTTGTCACACTACGCCCCGGAATACCGTACTGTCCTAGCTCTATTACCCTGCCTATTACCTTTTTAATTCTATTCCCCAACACTTTCACAAACAACTTGTAATCCGCACACATCATCGACAAAGCCCTATTATTCCTAATAGTTTCCCCCTCACCAGCCTTTCGTATCAACACTACTACACCTGTGCGTTGCGACTCACCCATGCACCCATTCTCCTTCATACTATTTAACAGAGGAACTACACAACTTTATTACATTCCAATTCGCAACGTAAAAGTCATTTGGCAATCCATCCACACCTGGTGCCTTACGTTTACTCAAACTGTTAAGAGCAACCCACACCTCTTCCTCACTAATATCACCTCCCATCTCCTTCCTATCCTCTTCTGTTAATACCAATTCCACACTTTTCAAAATCTTTCCATTCTCCCTATTCCTACTCAAGTCGTCCTTAAAATACTCCTGAAACCATGCACCCACGAATAAGTTCATAGCTTCTGTTGTACGCATGATTTGCCTCTTTCTGTACCCGTCCACATCTTCCTGAACCTCCAATCTCTGTAGTAACATGCCATTTCTTCTTTTCCTATATTTTCTTAGAACACACATCGATGGCTTATCCCCCAACAATACCTCCTCCATACCCCCACTCAGACGAATCGTGTCAAATCTGTCATTTTTAATCTCTTGCAACCTATCTTTTATGTTCCTCATTTCTACCATATGTCTATCAGTTCTTCAGTTACAGCAATCAGCCAATTGCCCTTCCAATTACTTTTGTAACCCATACTGCCACTGTGCTTCCTCTCTCTCTCTCTCACCTTATAATATTTCTGAATAGCTGGTTTTGCAACATGCACCCACCAATAACTAATATCCTCTTCTAACATACCTTTTTTCCACAAGCTCTTCCACCATTCCTCAAACATTTGCACTTCCTCCTCCCCTGCCATTAACTTCACATTTAATTTCAAGTTCCCCACACACCACTTTACTAGTCCCATCCATTCCAATTCAACCAACACACCCCTGTGATTTGAAAACCCTACATCCACACACTGAACTATTCCAACATTTATCGCCCTAGAAACATATATCCTATCTAAACGCGCCGCATATCCTCTCCTTACAAAAGTAAAGTCAACCAGACCACCTCCCCCTACCACATCAACCACACCCACACTCCCAACACTTCCCTTAAAACGCGCAATACACAACCCCCTCCCCCTCGGTTCCACATCCTTCTCTCTAATGATACTATTCCAGTCACCACCTATAACTACTACCTCAGGCAACCCTCGTAATAGAAAAACTAATTGACTCCTTATAAACTCCTCCTTCATGCTTCTATTGCTAGAGGCCGGTAAATAAACCCCAATAAAGGAGATTCGCACACCCCCCCATACCCCATCCACGCAGACTACCCTCCTCTCTCGTCCCTCCTCCCACTTCATCAATTGAAACGGGCTGTTCTCCTTCACTAATACCGCCACTCCTCCCTTGAATGACCCCGAGCTTCCTGCATACACACAATAACCTGGAAATATCAATTCTCTACCGTATCTATAATTATGTTCTTGTAAAAAAGCAACATCCACAGCATACCTTTTCAGACTCGCCTGTATCCACTTTAGTTTAACCTCTGCCATAGCACCATTTACATTTAGCGTGAGGCACCTGAAAATATTAGAGGTGGTTTTCCTTTAGATCTCCCAATTCTCTTCAATTCTAATCTCAATTCTAGTTTGTTGGATTATATATTGGTGGATAAAAGGTTGATGGGTTGGCTTCAGGATGTACATGTTTATAGAGGGGCAACGGATATATCGGATCATTATTTGGTTGTAGCTACAGTTAGAGTAAAAGGTAGATGGGACAAAAAGAAAATGGCAACAGCAAGTAAGAGAGAGGTAAAAGTGTATAAATTATGAGAGGAGGAAGTTAGGGTGAGATATAAGCAACTATTGGCAGAAAGGTGGGCTAGTGCAAGTAGGAGTAGTGGGGGGGTTGAAGAGAGTTGGGATAGTTTTAAAAATGCAGTACGTATTAGAATGTGGGGCAGAAGTTTGTGGCTATAGGAGGGTGGGTGCAGGAGGAAAGAGGAGTGAGTGGTGGAATGAAGAAGTAAAGGGTGTGATAAAAGAGAAAAAGGTAGTTTGAGAGGTTTTTACAAAACAGAAGTGTTAATAGAAGAGCAGAGTATATGGAGAGTAAAAGAAAGATGAAGAGAGTGGTGAGAGAGTGCAAAAGAAGAGCAGATGAAAGAATGGGAGAGGCTCTGTCAAGAAATTTTGCTGAAAACAAGAAAAAAATTTGGAGCGAGATAAACAAGGTAAGAAAGCCTAGGCAACGAATGGATTTGTCAGTTAAAAAAAGTGTAGGGGAATTAGTAGATGGGGAGCTGGAGGTATTGGGTAGATGGCGGGAATATTTTGAGGAACTTTTAAATGTCGATGAAAAAAGGGAGGCGGTAATTTCATGTACTGGCCAGGGAGGTACAACATCGTTTAGGAGTGAAGAAGAGCAGGATGTGAGTGTGGGGGAGGTGCGTGAGGCATTACATAGAATGAAAGGGGGTAAAGCAGCTGGAACTGAAGGGATCATGACAAATGTTAAAAGCAGGGGGGGATATAGTGCTGGAGTGGTTGGTATTTTTGTTTAATAAATGTATGAAAGAGGGGAAGGTACCTAGGGATTGGCAGAGAGCATGTATAGTTCCTTTATATAAAGGGAAGGGGGATAAAAGAGTGTAAAAATTATAGGGGAATAAGTTTACTGAGTATACCAGGTAGTCTATGGCAGGGTTATTATTGAAAGAATTAAAGGTAAGACAGAGTAGGATTGCAGATGATCGAGGAGGCTTTAGAGTGGGTAGGGGATGTGTAGATCGTGTTTACAGTGAAGCATATATGTGAACAGTATTTAGATAAAGGTACAGAAGTTTTCATTGCATTTATGGATTTAGAAAAGGCATATGATAGTGGATAGGGGAGCAATGTGGCAAGTGTATGGAATAGGTAGTAAGTTACTGAAGGCTGTAAAGAGTTTTTATGAGGATAGTGAGGCTGAGGTTAGGGTGTGTAGGAGAGAGGGAGATTACTTCCTGGTAAAAGTAGGTCTTAGCCAGGGATGTGTAATGTCACCATGGTTGTTTAATATATTTATAGATGGGGTTGTAAAATAAGTAAATGCTAGGGTGTTGGGGAGAGGGGTGGGATTAAATTATGGGGAATTAAATGCAAAATGGGAGTTGACAGTTACTTTTTGCTGATGATACTGTGCCTATGGGAGATTCTAAAGAAAAGTTGCAAAGGTTAGTGGACGAGTTTGGGAGAGTGTGTAAAGGTAGAAAGTTGAAAGTGAACATAGATAAGAGTAAGGTGATGAGGGTATCAAACAATTTAAATAAAGAAAAATTGGATATCACATTGGAGAGAGGGATTATGGAAGAAGTAAATGTTTTCAGATATTTGGGAGTTGACGTGTCAGCAGATGGGTTTATGAAGGATGAGGTTAACCATAAAATTGATGAAGGAAAAAAGGTGAGTGGTGCGTTGAGGTATCTGTGGAGACAAAAAACGTTATCCATGGAGGCAAAGAAGGGAATGTACGAAAGTATAGTTGTACCAACACACTTATATGGGTGTGAAGCATGGGTTGCAAATGCTGCAGCGAGGAGGCTGGAGGCAGTGGAGATGTCCTGTCTAAGGGCAATGTGTGGTGTGAATATTATGCAGAAAGTTTGGAATGTGGAAATTTGGAGGTGTGGAGTTACTAAAAGTATTTGTCAGAGGGCTGAAGAGGGGTTGTTGAGGTGGTTTGGTCATTTAGAGAGAATGGATCAAAGTAGAACGACTTGGAGAGCGTATAAATCTGTAGGGGAAGGAAGGCGGGGTAGGGGTTGTCCTAGAAAAGGTTGGAGGGAGGGGGTAAAGGAGGTTTTGTGGGTGAGGGGCTTGGACTTCCAGCAAGCATGTGTGAGCGTGTTAGATAGGAGTGAATGGAGACGAATGGTTTTTGGGACATGACGATCTGTTGGAGTGTGAGCAGGGTAACATTTTGTGAAGGGATTCAGGGAAACCAGTTAATTGATTTAGTTGGACTTGAGTCCTGGAAATGGGAAGTACAATGCCTGCACTTTAAAGGAGGGGTCTGGGATAGTGACACCTGGGAGGGACTATTCTCAGCTGTTGTATCTGAGCGCCTCTGCATAGACAGTGATTATGTATGAGTGTGGTGAAAGTGTTGAATGATGATGAAAGTATTTTCTTTTTGGGTCACCCTGCCTCGGTGGGAGACGGCCAACTTGTTGGGAAAAAAAAAAAGATACCTCAATGCACCACTCACCTTTTTTCCTTCATCAATTCTATGGTTAACCTCATCCTTCATAAACCCATCTGCTGACAAGTCAACTCCCAAATATCTGAAAACATTTACTTCTTCCATACTCCCTCTCTCCAATGTGATATCCAATTTTTCTGTATCTAAATCGTTTGATACCCTCATCACCTTACATTTATCTTTGTTCACTTTCAACTTTCTACCTTCACACACTCTCCCAAACTCGTCCACTAACCTTTGCAACTTTTCTTTAGAATCTCCTATAAGCACAGTATCATCAGCAAAAAGTAACTGTGTCAACTCCCATTTTGTACTTGATTCCCCATAATTTAATCCCACTCCTCTCCCCAACACCCTTCCATTTACTTCTTTTACAACCCCATCTATAAATATATTGGTGACATCACACAGCCCTGTCTAAGACCTACTTTTACTGGGACGTAATCTCCCCCTCTCCTACACACCCTAACCTGAGCTCACTATCCTCATAAAAACTCTTTACAGCATTCAGTAACTTACTATCTATTCCATACACTTGCAACATCTGCCACATTGCTCCCCTATCCACTCTATCATATGCTTTTTCTAAGTCCATAAATGCAATGAAAACTTTCCTACCTTTATCTAAATACTGTTCACATATATGCTTCAATGTAAACCACTTGATCTACACATCCCCTACCAACTCTAAAACCTCCTTGCTCATCTGCAATCCTACCCTCTGTCTTACCTCTAATTCTTTCAATAATAACCCTACCGTATACTTTACTTGGTATACTACGTAAACTTATTCCCCTATAATTTTTACAATCTCTTTTGTCACCCTTCCCTTTATATAAAGGAACTATACACGCTCTCTGCCAATCCTTAGGTACCTTCCCCTCTTTCATACATTTATTAAACAAAAATACCAACAACTCCAACACTATATCCCCCCCTGCTTTTAACATTTCTTTCATGATCCCGTCAGTTACTGCTGCTTTACCCCCTTTCATTCTACATAATGCCTCTTGCACCTCCCCCACACTCACATCCTGCTCTT
The DNA here is from genome assembly GCA_009830355.1 of Cherax destructor. Classification (NCBI taxonomy): domain Eukaryota; kingdom Metazoa; phylum Arthropoda; class Malacostraca; order Decapoda; family Parastacidae; genus Cherax; species Cherax destructor. Next base: position 19,702 of record WNWK01020747.1, on the reverse strand, counting down.
CCTCACTCCTAAAAGATGTTATACCTTCCTGAACAGTGCATGAAATTACTGCCTCCCTTCCTTCATCGACATTTAAAAGTAACTCAAAATATTCCCGCCATCTACCCAATACCTCCAGCTCCCCATCTACTAATTCCCCTACTGTTTTTAACTGACAAATCCATTCGTTCCCTATGCTTTCTTAACTTGTTTGTCTCACTCCAAAACTTTTATTTTCTGCAAAATTTCTTGACAGAGCCTCTCCCACTCTTTCATCTGCTCTCCTTTTGCACTTTCACCACTCTCTTCATCTTTCTTTTATTTTCCATATACAGTGGACCCCGGATTACGTCATTATTTCATTCCAGAAAGCTGTTCAAGTGCAGTTACCAAACAATTTTTTCCCATAAGGAATAATGTAAATTAGATTAGTCTTTTTAGACCCCAAAAATATGCTTGCAAAAGCACTATTACAACATCAGGTTCAATGGCCTGTTAACCTGAGTGTAAAAGGGAGCTTGGAGCAAAGAAACACAGTAGAAAATGCTTTGAATTTGTATTTCCTTACCAAGCAATGTGATTATATAAGACTTCTGTCTTTTCCTTCACCAAGTAAATAGAAAAGGGCTTTTTACACATATGTACACTATATACAAAGGAGTAGTATTTAGTGCACACCACAGTTGTCTAGGCTAAACAGCAGCCAAAAGACAGACAACTTTCCACAACCAGCTCTATGCAGGAATTCCAATGACAAACCGCGAGTGGTATCCACGTCACCTTTGTCATTGTTAAACTCGCATTTTAATTAGCTGAACAGAGTCGTTGATTTGATGATGGGGCCCCATCACCAAACCCTTAACGATGGTTCGCTGGTTGGAGGGAAGCCTATGTGGGTGTGTTTAACATGCTCCGAATAAAGGTTACATACTCTTTGCATGCAACAAGCACTTACAAAAAATACACTTACATAATTGTTCGAGTTTGGAGCAGTATGTAATCCGGGGGTCCACTGTACTCTGTTCTTCTTACAACACTTCTGTTTTGTAAAAACCTCTCATGTGGTACCTTTTTCTCTATCACACCCTTTACTTCATCATCCCAGCAATCAATCCTCTTTCCTCCTGCACCCACAAACTTCTGCCCCACATTCTAATACTGCCTTTTTAAAACACTCCCAACCCTCTTCAAACCCCCCCCCCCCCACTTCATACTTGCATTTACCCACCTTTCTGCCAAAAGTTGCTTATATCTCATGCTAACTTCCTCCTCCCTTTGTTTATACCCTTTCACCTTTCTTACTTGCTGTTGCCATTTTCCTTATGTCCCATCTACCTCTTATTCTAACTGTAGCTACAACTAAATAATGATCCGATATATCCGTTGCCCCTCTATAAACATGTACATCCTGAAGCCTACCCATCAACCTTTTATCCACCAATACATAATCTAACAAACTACTTTCATTATGTGCTATATCATACCTTGTATACTTATTGATTTTTTCATAAAATATGTATTACTTATTACCAGACCTCTTTCTACACATAGCTTAATTAAAGGCTTCCCATTTTCATTTACCCCTGACACCCCAAATTTACCTACTACTCCCTCCCTCTAACATTTTTACCCACTTTAGCATTGAGATCCCCAACCACAAGTACTCTCTCACTTGGTTCAAAACTCCCCATGCACTCACTCAACATTTCCCAAAATCTCTCTCTCTCCTCTACACTTCTCTCTTCTCCAGGTGCATAAACACTTACTATAGCCCACTTCACATCCAACCCTTATTTTACAACACATAATCCTTGAATTGATACATTTATATTCCCTCTTTTTCCTGCCATTACTTATCCTTCAACATTATTGCTACTCTTTCTTTAGCTCTAACTCTGTTTGAAACTCCTGACCTAATCCCATTTATTTCTCCCCACTGAAACTCCTACCCCCTTCAGCTTTGTTTCACTTAAGGCCAGGACATCCAGCTTCTCATTCATAACATCCACAAGCATTTCTTATCATTCGCACAACAACCACCCACATTCAAACATCCCACTTTGACGGTTTTCTTTTTCTTTTTAGTAAGTTATACGGGAAAAGGGGTTACTAGCCCATTGTTCCCGGCATTTTAGTTGACTTTTAAAACACGCATGGCTCAAGGAGGAAAGATATCCTTGATTAATGAAGTAGGGGCTTCCTCTGTCTCCTCTTCTGAGCCTGAAGAGAGTGCATACATTTTAGTCTTGTGCTCCTCCTCCTCAAGTTCCTGCAGCTTCTCAGTGGTCAGCTCTTCCCTGTGCCCCTCCACTAACTCCTCCACATCACCATCACTCACATCCAGACCTATGGACCTGCCCAGAGACAATATCCTTCACTATAGACACTTATCTCAAAGCCCTCAAAGTCCCTTTCAGCCACTGCTTCTGGCCACAAATTCCTCCAAGCAGAGTTCATTGTTCTGTATGAAACTTCCTGCTGGCTTTGTCAATGAGAGTTATGCAATGTGGAATAGTGCTTTAGTGTAGTTTCTTGAAATTACTGATGACCTGCTGATCCGTGGGCTGAATGAGAGAAGTCGGGTTAGGGGAGAGAAACTTTACAATGATGAAGTCAAACTCCGGCAGCACATAGTCCTGCAAGCTGGAGGGTGAGCTGGAGCATTGTCCATTATGAGGAGAGCCTTCAGAGGCAGGTTTTTCTCCTCTAAATAACTTTTTACACTTTGCCCAAACACAACTTTAAACCATTCACTGAAATATTCTCTTGCTGTTTGACCTCCACATCACAGGTAACTGAGTTTTCTGCACATTGTTTTTTAAAGGTCCTCGGGTTTTGAGAGTGGTAGATCAGTAGAGGCCTCATTTTGCAATCTATCCTTCATTTGTGCAGTGTCCTGGTATTGCCTTCTCTTGTCTAATATAGGTCCTGTTAGGCATTTTCTTCCAAAACAGGTCTGTTTCGTCACAAAAGCTTGTTGGGGAACAAAACCCTCAGCCTCCACAATTTCCTCAAACTCTGTAACAAAATCATTGGCAGCACCTTTATCAGCACTGGCTCCCTCTCCATGCCTCACAACATTGTGAATGCCAGTCCTCTTAAAATAATCAAACCAGCCATGGCTGGTTTAATAATTGTAAGTCCTGGATACGCATGCCACCTTTATACTTTTAAACAATCTCTTTTTTCACTTCCATTGTGATCCTAACCATCACGTGAAAATTCAGAGTTACAGCGCGGGTTGTTTACTGAATGATAGCAACAGGCATACTGATGCTAGTGGGCAGTCAGGGCTTTGTCTTGAGAGAGAGGTAAACAAGGGTAGCACGCGGTGTCTTGACTCATTTTGACCCATACAAGTTCTAGCATGCAAGTCGTATTCCAAACAAAGGTTGTATACCAAGCAAAAATTTTTGCGTCCGAACAGGACATATACCAAGTTGGACTTACTCCAAAGTGGATGTATACCGAGCTAACACTGTACTTCCCATTTTCTCATTAAAAAATAAGCAACTTTTAATTTCTCCCACAGAACCAATAAAGATGGAAGATTGGGTGGATAGTGGTGACTGTGATATGTGCAGTGACAGTGAGGACAGGAAAGATGTAGTGACTAACTTGCTTCGCCTTGACGACGCCTCGACAGATATTTCCAGTGAAACGACCAGTTACAGCCAGGTGAGAAGTTGTCAAAGATTTCTTTCTTCGTTTTCTAGAGCTGTGTTTTAATGTCTCATCTTTTACTTGGGGGGAGGGGGTCTTGATGCAGGTGAAAGGCTTCTCACCTGCATCAAGACACTGAAGACCACCAAGACCCTTCCAGGGAAGCCTGGTCTAGAGACATGTATACCTGTAGAGGGTTTAGGGAGTCAACTCCCCCGCGGCTTGGTGTAGGTCATTCAGTGTAAGAATTAGAGGCTTGATTATCTTTGTTTCTAAGGCTATTTCAGTCATTTATGTCAAGTAGTGAAGACTCATTCCCCCATCAAAGTCAGACATAATCCACATAATACAATGTTTGTACAGAGATGGGTGATATATAGTTGTGCATGCAGACAGTCCATAGATATTCAAAGCATTTATAATAATAACTGTACTGTAAGCACACTCTGGCAAGACAGTGATGGAGTGAATGATGATGAAAGTTTTTCTTTTTCGGGCCACCCTGCCTTGGTGGGAAATCGCTGATGTGTTAAAAAAAAGAAAAATAATATACAGTGGTACCCAGAGTTTCGGCCATAACTCTATCCAGAAGGCTGTTCAAGTGCAATTACTGAACAAATTTGTTCCCATAAGGAATAATGTAAATTAGATTAGTCCGTTTCAGATCCCCAAAAATACACTTAAAAAAGCACTTACAATAATACACTTACATAATTGTTCGAGTTGGGAGGTGGCCGAAACTCGGGGTACCACTGTACAGTGGACCCCCGAGTATCGGCCAACTCGTGTTTCGGTCGCTTTTTTCAGCCCAATTTTGGGGCGACTATTGGCCGTTTACCACGCAGGTGTCGTGAGAAAGTCTAGCTTTGTTTACCATTGAGTGAACATTACCCAGCGCTCTCATTCAAACATTTCACAATAATTTTATTGTTTATTGATTGTCACTGTGATTCACAGGAGGAAGATAGACTGGAGGTGCCTTCTTCAGAGATTAAGGAAATTTGTTCAAAGTGGAATAGGTGCAGGAATTTGTTGAAAAATACCACCCTGAGCAAGCTGAAATAAGCCATCTCTGCAACCAGAGCAGTGACAGAGCCATATTGCACTTCAGGGACATGTTAAAGAGGCGCCAGAAACAGGACTGTGGACAGTTATTTTGTGAGACAGGGGTCCAGTGATTCTCAAGCTGGTCCTAGTGTCATGTCAGTAATAAGACCAAGAAGGGAAGTAACCCCAGATAGGGTTTTGATACCTGAAGTCGTAATGGAGGGGGATTCCCCTTCCAAACACTAAGCCCTCCTTCCCTCACTACTCCTCCCTATCTTCCAGGTGCCAGCAAGTCTCTTCAATAAAGGTAAGTAAATGTTATTTTAAATGTAAATTTATAAATTTAATGTGTTATGTGTTGTATGTAAAACTATAGTTATTCTTTAAAAATGAATTTTTTTGTGAATATTTTTGGGTGTCTGGAACGGATTAATTTTATTTACATTATTTCTTATGGGAAATAATGGTTCGACTTTCGGCCAGTTCGAGTTAAGGCCTAGCTCCTGGAACGGATTACGTTCTATACTCGGTGGTCCACTGTATCTTTATTTCTAAAAGTACATGTTAGATAGGAGTGAATGGAGACGAATGGTTTTTGGGACATGACGATCTGTTGGAGTGTGAGCAGGGTAACATTTTGTGAAGGGATTCAGGGAAACCAGTTAATTGATTTAGTTGGACTTGAGTCCTGGAAATGGGAAGTACAATGCCTGCACTTTAAAGGAGGGGTCTGAGATAGTGACAGCTGGGAGGGACTTTTCTCAGCTGTCGTATCTGAGCTCCTCTGCAAAGACAGTGATTATGTATGAGTGTGGTGAAAGTGTTGAATGATGATGAAAGTATTTTCTTTTGGGGATTTCTTTCTTTTGGGTCACCCTGCCTCGGTGGGAGACGGCCGACTTGTTGGGAAAAAAAAGATACCTCAATGCACCACTCACCTTTTCCTTCATCAATCTATGGTTAACCCATCCTTCATAAACCCATCTGCTGACAAGTCAACTCCCAAATATCTGAAACATTTACTTCTTCCATACCTCTCCAATGTGATATCCAATTTCTGTATCTAAATCGTTTGATACCTCATCACCTTACATTTATCTTTGTTCACTTTCAACTTTCTACCTTCACACCTCTCCCAAACTCGTCCACTAACCTTGCAACTTTTCTTTAGAATCTTCTATAGCACAGTATCATCAGCAAAAAAAATGTACATGGTATACAGGGCTAGCTGACATCCATGGCATACTACTACTAATAGAGCTTTGTCAGGCATATGGCAAATTAGGTCAGTTTTGTCCCAGGATGCAACCCACACCAGTCCAGTAATTCCCAGGTACCCATGTTACTGATGGGGAGCATAGACAACCTGTGTAAAGAAACACACCTAATGTTTCTACCCTCGCTGGGAATTGAACCCAGACCCTCGCCGTGTGCAGTCAGAGCTTTAGCCACCAGGCCATGGGCCACTGTAATAATCAATAATAATATACTTAAGAATAGAATGGCAATAATTATGTATTTTTTAACACCTTCAGGACATTGATGAATACAAAATATACATTGATATATTGTCTTGTATAACACCTACAGGACACTGATGTGAACGATGACCTGGACAGCTTCATTGGGTTCAAAGATGGTTAGTTATATAACTTTTTTAATAGACATAAATTATAGCGAGTTGTATTTGATTTTTAAATTCAGTAATACATTAATACAATATGAACAAGAGTGCCTGAACATGATCCAACATTTTAGCCTTAAAATAATTATCTTAGTCCATATATTCATATTTGTTAGTGGTTGACAGCAAATGTTTTTTTTTTTTTTTTTTTGTAATTGCAACAGCTTATTTGTCACCGTGCCCCTTATGAATGCAATTGTCGATCCTGATATCAACCTCTTATTGAACTGCACAAATAATCCTTACGTAATTTTCCCATTAGTACCTGCACATGTAATTAGATATATCTACTCAGTCCGCAAAAATTACATTCTTCAAAAGGACTCAAAATTCACTTACGATAATTGTTCAGTTGGGAGTGCTCACTGAAAACTGAGGGTCCACTGTATGATGTTAGATCTTTGAGTAAACACTATGATGACCTTGCATTACTGAAGTCTCTAAATGCTACTATAACTTTCATTATTCTTACTGAAACCTGGCTCAAACAAGATTTGAGACATATTTACCATACCTGATTACACAGCCATACATAACTGCAGGGCTGACCAATCAGGAGGAGGCACTGCCATCTATTACTCTGATGAATTGGAATGTATGAAATCAGCTTGCACAAGGGAGGAAAATGGCGAATATGTACAGTGGAACCTCTACTAACGAGCGCATCCACGTGCGAGTTTTTCCAGATACGAGCAGTCGATCAGTCTATTTTTTGCTTCTATAGGCGAGTGAAATTTCCAGATGTGAACGCGTCTCAAGGGAGGTTCCTTGACGCTGGTGAGGGGCTCTTGCCCTTGATCTAGGGAATTGGATCTCATTTGTTTGTTGGACTATCTTATTGAAACTTGGGCAATGTATGATGGAAAGATGTTTCTTAATGTACACCAAAATTGAAAGAAATCTGACTGTAAATAACTGAGTTCACTTCTCAGCCTTAGCCGGCCCTTAGCGGTATATTTTCGTATGGTTTTTTATGGTTGTATTCTCGTTTTTTTGGTCTCAATTGATAGAATGGAAGATATATTACAGACATAGATATGATTTTGAATCCTTTCACAACGAAAAGTACCTTGAAATTGAGCTCAAAGTAGCTGAAATGTTTGATTTTTGGCGATGTTTAAGAGTAAACAAATACCTGTCCGAATGGGTTGACATTATTTGTACAATTATTACTACTACTAATAATAATAATGATATGTATAATATAATAATTATTATTATAAGAATACATACATACTAAAAAATAATACGTAATTATTATTATAATAATACCATAAGTGAGTTTCAGATTTCCACCACAAGATGGCAGTGTGTATCAAAACATCGCCGCTCGGGGAGGGAGGGAATTTTTCGTGTTTTCATTACGTTTCTTGCAGTTATTTTGCGAAATTTCTTCTTTCTAACCATGGTTCTTAAGAAAGCAAGTGCAAAGGACAGTGCTGAGAAGAAAATGAGGATGATTTCCATGGAATTACGGCAGGAAATCGTACATAAACACAAACTAGGTGTACCATTGAGAGTGTACCATAAGCCATAGAGTTGATATTTGGGAAATTATTGAAGTATTTTGTGGAGCCTGGAATTCCACTGGAACAGATTAATTCCATTTCAATTAATTTAACCCTTTGACTGTCGGAGACCCCTTTCTGAAACTGTCATTCTATGTCGGGAAATATTCGAAAAAAAAAAATTATTTTTTCTTACCAAAATGTTAGGATTATTTTGCTGATTGTTTTAAGCCTAAAAACAAATTTTTGCAATCAGTACTTACCGAGATATGGAGGCGTAAAGTTGGCACAATATGAGCTGCGTATGGCAACATCGGCGAATTCCGCTGACTCGGTAAACTTCTGTTTACTTCCATTCATAGATTTCTTGTTTTTTCACTATTTTCTTTTTTTATGTAACTTATGTGGCCTGTGAGACCACAGTAAGGTGCAATGTATATATATACAATCATTGTTGGCACCACAATAATTGCACAAACATTAGTATGTTTATATTGTTTACAAAACTTGTTTACACAAACAAACGACAAAAAATGTTCATTACTATTGTTCTATAATATATATACATATGTACACTCGCTGAACACTTTCCTAGAACTCCTGCAGCTTGTGGAACTCTTTGAAACATGGGTATATGCACAGTGGTACTTTACACTCCTCACACATAAAACGAGTGTCTCTGCGTGTTTGTGGGCGTTCTGTGCTATGTTTACAGACAAAACACCTCTTCTGAGCATTTTTCTGGAGAGTAGTAGCAGGCACTTGTATGGGGTAGTGATCACCAGGCCTCAGACGAGAGGGCATGTGTTGATAATTTCGTGGGCGCTGGTCTATTGCAGGTGTTGCTCCTTGGTACTTAAATATTATTTGTCTGATGACTGACAAACAAAATTCACCATATTTGGGTTTGTTGTTGGTCTTCAACTTGTACATGTTATAAGCATTCAGCATGGAAATGTCAAGAAGATGGAAAAAGAGTTTTATGTACCACTTATAACTTTTGCGTACACAATCAGCAAACCCAATCTGCATGTCACATTTGTCCACTAAGCGCATATTGAGGTTGTAGTCCATCACAGCTGCAGGTTTTAGAATGGGTTCATTGGTCTCTCTATTCTGTCTTCCACTGTCTACCATTTCATGTCTGTGAACTGATGTCAGTGGGTCATAATAAGCGTGTATGCACCTGGAGAAGAGAGGAGTGTAGAGGAGAGAGAGAGAGATTTTGGGAGATGTTAGCGAATGTATAGGAACTTTTGAACCAAATGAGAGAGTAATTGTGGTAGGGGACCTAAATGCTAAAGTGGGAGAAACATGCAGAGAGGGTGTAGTAGGTAAGTTTGGGGTGCCAGGTGTAAATGATAATGGGAGCCCTTTGATTGAACTTTGTATAGAAAGGGGTTTAGTTATAGGTAATACATATTTTAAGAAAAAGAGGATAAATAAGTAGACAAGATATGATGTAGGGCGTAATGACAGTAGTTTGTTGGACTATGTATTGGTAGATAAAAGACTGTTGAGTAGACTTCAGGATGTACATGTTTATAGAGGGGCCACAGATATATCAGATCACTTTTTAGTTATAGCTACAGTGGGAGTAAAGGTAGATGGGATACAAGGAAAATAGAATCAGTAAGTAAAAGAGAGGTGAAGGTTTATAAACTAAAAGAGGAGGCAGTTAGGGTAAGATATAAACAACTATTGGAGGATAGATGGGCTAGTGAGAGTGTAGGCAATGGGGTCGAAAATGTATGGGGTAGATTTAAAAATGTAGTGTTAGTGTTCAGCAGAAGTTTGTGGTTACAGGCGAGTGGGTGCGGGAGGGAAGAGGAGCGATTGGTGGAATGATGATGTAAAGAGAGTAGTAAGGAGAAAAAGTTAGCATATGAGAGGTTTTTACAAAGTAGAAGTGATGCAAGGAGGAAGAGTATATGGAGAGAAAAAGAGAGGTTAAAGAGTGGTGAAGCAATGTAAAAGAGAGCAGATGAGAGAGTGGGTGAGATGTTATCAGCAAATTTTGTTGAAAATAAGAAAAAGTTTTGGAATGAGATTAATAAGTTGAGGAAGCCTAGAGAACAAATGGATTTGACAGTTAAAAATAGGAGAGGAGAGTTATTAAATGGAGAGTTAGAGGTATCGGGAAGATGGAGAGAATATTTTGAGGATTTGTTAAATGTTGATGAAGACAGGAAGCTGTGATTTCGTATGTAGGGCAATGAGGAATAACATCTTGTAGGAGTGTGGAAGAGCCAGTTGTGGGTGTAGGGAAGTTTGTGAGGCAGTGGGTAGAATGAAAGGGTAAGGCAGCTGGGATTGATGGGATAAAGATAGAAATGTTAAAAGCAGGTGGGGATATAATTTTGGAGTGGTTGGTGCTATTATTTAATAAATGTATGGAAGAGGGTAAGGTACCTAGGGATTGGCAGAGAGCGTGTATTGTTCCTTTGTATAAAGGCAAATGGGAAAAAGAGAGTGCAAAAATTATAGGGAATAAGTCTGTTGAGTGTACCTGGTAAAGTGTATGGTAGAGTTATTATTGAAAGAATTAAGAGTAAAACAGAAAGCAGGATAGCAGATGAACAAGGGGCTTTAGGAAAGGTAGGGGTGTGTAGACCAAGTGTTTACAGTGAAACATATAGGTGAACAGTATTTGGATAAGGGTAAAGAGGTTTTGTGGCATTTATGGATTTGGAAAAGGCGTATGATAGGTTAATAGGGGGCAATGTGGCAGATGTTGCAGGTGTATGGAATAGGAGGAAGGTTACTGAAAGCAGTGAAAGTTTTTATGAGGATAGTGAGGCTCAGGTTAGAGTGTGTAGGAGGAAGGGGACTATTTCCCAGTAAAAGTGGGCCTTAGACAAGGATGTGTGATGTCACCGTGGTTGTTCAATATATTTATAGATGGGGTTGTAAGAGAAGTGAATGCGAGGGTCTTGGCAAGAGGTGTTGGGCTAAAAGAAAAAGAAGCAAATACAAAGTGGGAGTTGTCACAGTTGCTTTTGCTGATGACACTAATGCTTTTGGGAGATTCTGAAGAGAAGTTGCAGAGGTTGGTGGATGAATTTGGTAGGGTGTGTAAAAGAAGAAAATTGAAAGTGAATATAGGAAAGAGTAAGGTGATGAGGATAACAAAAAGAATAGGTGAAGAAAAGATTGGATATCAGATTGGAGGAGAGAGTATGGAGGAGAGTAAATGTATTCCAGATATTTGGGAGTGGACATGTCGGCGGATGGGTCTATGAAGGATGAGGTGAATCATAGAATTGATGAGGGAAAGGGTGAGTGGAGCACTTCGAGTCTGTGGAGACAAAGAACCTTGTCCATGGAAGTAAAGAGGGAATGTATGGAGTATAGTTATACCAACGCTCTTATATGGGTGTGAAGCATGGGTGATGAATGTTGCAACGAGGAGAAGGCTGTAGGCAGTGGAGATGTCATGTCTGAGGTCAATGTGTGGTGTGAATATAATGCAGAGAATTCGGAGTTTGGAAATTAGGAGGAGGTGCGGGATTACCAAAACGATTGTCCAGAGAGCTGAGGAGGGGTTGTTGAGGTGGTTTGGACATGTAGAGAGAATGGAACGAGACAGAGTGACTTCGAGTGTATAAATCTGTAGTGGAGGGAAGGCGGGGTAGGGAGTCGGCCTAGGAAAGGTTGGAGGAGGGGTAAAGGAAGTTTTGTGTGCGAGGGCTTGGACTTCCAGCAAGCATGTGTGAGTGTATTTGATAGGAGTGAATGGAGGCATATGTTTTTAATACTTGACGTGCTGTTGGAGTGTGAGCAAGTAACATTTATGAAGGGATTCAGGAAACCGGCAGGCCGGACTTGAGTTCTGGAGATGGGAAGTACAGTGCCGGCACTCTGAAGGAGGGGTGTTAATGTTGCAGTTTTATAACTGTAGTGTAAAGCACCCTTCTGGCAAGACAGTGATGGAGTGAATGATGATGAAAGTTTTTCTTTTTCGGGCCACCCTGCCTTGGTGGGAATCTGCCGATGTGTTAATAAAAAAAAAAAATAAGAACTGATGTCAACAATGTGACATCACGTTTGTCTTGCCACCGAAATGCCATGATATCATTGGCAGCAAACACCTGCACTTCACCTCTACGAGTGCCAGCATCAAACCTAGGCATATGTTTACGATTTGCACGCACTGTGCCACACACGTCTGTCATGTTCACTCGCAAGAAATCACTGAGTAAAGGGCTCGTGTACCAGTTATCAGTATATAATATATGCCCCTTACCAAGATATGGTTCCATCATTGTTCTAACCACATCACCAGTGATAACCAATAACTTCATGGTATCTCTCAATGTATTACTGCCAGTGTACACAATTAGATCCAGAACCAGACCACTTTTGCAATCACACAATACAAATAACTTGATATCAAAGCGTTTCCTCTTGCTTGGTATATACTGCTTGAACAACAGTCTGCCTTTGAACAAAATCAAAGACTCATCAATAACAAGCTTCCTGAAGGGATAAAAATACATACAGCACTTTTGTTTCAGGTACATGAACACATTCCTGATCTTATATAACCTGTCGTTTCTGTCAGGCCTGGTTTTATCAGAAAAGTGAAGCATACGCAACAGTATCAAAAAACGATTCACTGGTATAATATCACTAAAACCTGGGGTTGAAATCAGGCGTTCTGTCGACCAGTATGTGGTGACAGTGTGCTTATAAACATGTGGCATAAGCATTATTGTGGCAAAGAACAAGTACATCTCTGCCACAGTTGTGTCCTTCCACTGGTGTAGCCGTGAATTTGGTGAAAGAAATGTTTGCCATGGTGTACTCATAGTATGTGTTGCTTTCTCTGACAATAATGTCCATCAGGGGTTTATCGAAGAATAACTGAAAGCATTCCAGTTCAGTAGCATTGTTCCCAAGTGTACACAATGGCCGTATTCCACTTTGTGCTTTATCAAAGTCATGGGGATTGGGAACAAAATTGTCACCTTGCTGCCAATCCTAGATGCGGTCTGCTTGTGCGTACTGGATATTGACAGGTGGTTGTGGTTGTGCAGGTTGTGGAAGTGTGGGGGTGGTTGATGGTGGTTGTGCTGAGTTAGCAGCGTGGGTAGCAGCGTGGCCCGCTCGTGGTGGCACATGACTCATGCCACCGCCAACACCACCACTACCACCACCTGCCCCACGCACATTACGCATCCCCATTGTAACAATATCGTCATCTTCACTATCAATTCGTGGTGTAGGGCCAAGAGATGTACTCAGAGATTTACTCCTTTTCCTTGGAATAGCATATGGCACACTACCAGAACGCATGTTGCGTCGTACATACTGCCGCTTCACTGGAGAATAATCTCCCTCACTGTCGCCACTAGAACTGCTTTCAATAGCTTTGAAATCACTGTCATCATCACTTACACTGCTCACATCAGAGTCTTCTACACGTTGAAATAGTTTCCTCTTTCGTTCTGATACAGGTGAACGTGAATGAGACGGCCTAGCACCAGATGTGGACATTTGTGGGTCATCTGGGTTTTCATCACTAATTATGTTATCCTGGGCACTGCTTTCGGTCACACCCTTTTGAAAACCATGGAATTCACTTTCACTGGCACTTCCATCGCTGTTAGAACTATCACTTGGGAAGAAGGCCTCCAATTCGCCGGGAGTGAGGTACTTCTTACCGCCTGGCATCGTGAACAAGGACTACAAACATGGCGCTCCCACAATGCACCACTGGGTCCCGATTTTTCATACTCGCACACCCACCACGCAGACCCATTCTCTCACATGTAGGCCTATCAGCTTTCTCCTGCTTCATTTGAAGCCGCTAGAATTTAGGCGTATAAATACGTCCGAAACATTGGCTCGTAAGACGTATATATACGTCGAAACAGTCAAAGGGTTAAATGAGGAAAATTGACTCTGTAAACGAGCAAATCCAGTTGCAAGCAAGCTCCTGGAACGGATTGAACTCGTAAGTAGAGGTTCCACTGTAATAGCTAAGTTCACATCAAACAACCTTAAGAAACCTATAACAGTTGGAGCAATCTTCAGACTACCACACTCTAATACGTACACTTTTAGTAGTAACCTTAGAAACATGATAACCGAGTCCGAGTTGAATAAACACCACCTGATACTACAGGAGACTTAAACATAAACCTCATCCAAGCAACTAACCCTCCAGTAGCTGATTTCACGAACACTATGAACAACTGCTTGTTGCTACCCTCCATAACTAAGCCAACAAGAATCTTGTGAGACAAGTGCCTCATTACTTGACCATATCTGGACCAACATGATATCCCCACTACAAGCAGGTATAATCACAGATAACACTACAGACCACTACCCCACCTTTCTCATAACCAACTTGTGTAAATTGCCTCAAGAAACGAGAAAGATCTCATTTCGCCTGCATGACGAGACATCGGTAAACAACTTAATGTTAGCACTAGGTGTCATTGATTGGCAACGAGAGTTAGCTGATAGCAATAATATTGACAAAGATGTCAAAACTTTTTTACATAAAGCCCTAAACCTCTATAACATGCATTGTCCAATCAAAACGAAGCAGATCACGGAAAAGAGACTAAACAGCCCATGGCTAACAAATAGTATCCTCAAATCTATTGAAAAAAAGCACCAACTTGACAAGCAGTTCAGATTAGGCTAATTACTAAAGAACTGGCTAAACGATACACATAAATACTCACAAAACTAATAGGAAAATAAAAAAAAATGTATTACGAAAATAGATTTACTGAAATAAAAGGCGATATAAAAAGTACCTGGCAAACCCTCTTCAAAATTTTGGGCTCTAGAAAACCGTCTGGAAACAGAGAGATAAACTTAACTAAACCAGATGAACCTCATACAACCTATTGACATGGCCAACAAATTTAATATCTTCTTCTCTACCGTAGGATCAAAGCTAGCAAGTAAAATTCCTAGCTCAAATACCCAGCCGAAAGACTACCTCACTGGCAACTACCCAAATACTATATATCTGTCTCCAACTAATTCTACTGAAGTCTCACTCATCATTAAATCATTAAAAAACAAAGCAGGAGATCTGGATAACTTGCCACCATTCATATATAAAAAAGCTGCACATGTGCTGTCACCCATTATTGCAACACTGTTTAACAAATCTGTAGCGTCTTTAACCTTCCCATCCATACTCAAGACAGCAAGGGTCACCCCGATCCTCTAAGGAGGTGATCCAACTGACTTGAACAACTATAGACCTATATCAAATTTGCCCTTACTTTCTAAAATATTAAAAATAATAATACATAAATGACTTTACTCCAACCTTATATCCAACAACATACTTAACTCCCACCAGTTTGGGTTTAGAACAAAAAAAAGTACAAATGATACTATTATACAAATGCTTGAACTTGTATATACAGCACTCGATAAAAATGAATATCCCCTGGGGCTCTTCATTGACCTACGAAAAGCATTTGATACAGTTGACCACAATCTCCTGCACCTAAAACTAAAAAATCATTATGGCATCAGAGGACATTCCCTTGATTACCTAAAATCTTATCTTAATGACAGACACCAGTAAGTATATGCAAATGGAGTCAACTCTGCTGTCGAGCCTGTAGCTATAGGAGTACCCCAGGGAGTTGTCACAGTTGCTTTTTGCTGATGACGCTGTGCTTTTGGGAGATTCTGAAGAGAAGTTGCAGAGGTTGGTGGATGAATTTGGTAGGGTGTGTAAAAGAAGAAAATTAAAAGTGAATATAGGAAAGAGTAAGGTGATGAGGATAACAAAAAGATTAGGTGACGAAAGATTGGATATCAGATTGGAGGGAGAAAGTATGGAGGAGGTGAATGTATTCAGATATTTGGGAGTGGACATGTCAGCAGATGGGTCTATGAAGGATGAGGTGAATTATAGAATTGATAAGGGGAAAAGGGCGAGTGGAGCACTTCGGAGTCTGTGGAGACAAAGAACTTTGTCCATGGAAGTAAAAGGGAATGTATGAGAGTATAGTTATACCAACACTCTTATATGGGTGTGAAGCATGGGTGATGAATGTTGCAATGAGGAGAAGGCTGGAGGCAGTGGAGATGTCATGTCTGAGGTCAATGTGTGGTGTGAATATAATGCAGAGAATTCGGAGTTTGGAAATTAGGAGGAGGTGCGGGATTACCAAAACTATTATCCAGAGAGCTGAGGAGGGGTTGTTGAGGTGGTTTGGACATGTAGAGAGAATGGAACGAGACAGAATGACTTCGAGAGTGTATAAATCTGTAGTGGAGGGAAGGCGGGGTAGGGGTCGGCCTAGGAAAGGTTGGAGGGAAGGGGGAAAGGAGGTTTTGTGTCGAGGGCTTGGACTTCCAGCAAGCATGTGTGAGCGTATTTGATAGGAGTGAATGGAGACAAATGGTTTTTTAAAACTTGACGTGCTGTTGGAGTGTGAGCAAAGTAACATTTATGAAGGGATTCAGGGAAACCGGCAGGCCGGACTTGAGTCCTGGAGATGGGAAGTACAGTGTCTGCACTCTGAAGGAGGGGTGTTAATGTTGCAGTTTTATAACTGTAGTGTAAAGCACCCCTCTGGCAAGACAGTGATGGAGTGAATGATGATGAAAGTTTTTCTTTTTCGGGCCACCCTGCTTTGGTGGGAATCGGCCGATGTGTTAATAAAAAAAAAAAATCCAACACATATCCAAGAAAATTTCCAAATCAGTAGGAATCCTTTCCCAGATACTATACTATGTACCACAAACAGCACTCCCTACCCTATACCACTCTTTAATATATCCTTACTTCACCTATGGTATTTGTGCCTGGGACTCAACCACAGCCAACCACCTTAAACCTTTAATAACCCAACAAAAAGTTGCTGTGCAGTTGATTACCAGTTCCTGTGCCAGACAGCACACCCCACCACTTTTCAAAAGCCTGAACTTGTTAAATACAGTGGTACCTCGGTTAACGATGGTCCCCAAACTTGCCCTTTTATGAAAGTTTATTTTTTTAAATGCTTTTATAAGTGTATTTTTGGGGGTCTAAAAGGACTAGTCTATTTTACATTATTCCTTATGGGGATAAATTCGTTTGGTAATGGCACTTGAACAGCATTCTGAAACGAAAAATATCGTTAACCAGGTACCACTGTATATGAGACACGCTCATATTATTGTGCCTTCTGCATTTTTTTTTTCCAACAAGTCGGCTGTCTCCCACCAAGGCAGGGGTGACCCAAAAAAAAAGAAAATCCCCAAAAAAAGAAAATACTTTCATATCATTCTACACTTTCACCACACATACATAATCACTGTCTTTGCAGAGGTGTCAATACGACAGCTGAGAATAAGTCCCTCCCAGCTGTCACTATCTCAGACCCCTCCTTTAAAGTGCAGGCATTGTATTTCCCCATTTCCAGGACTCAAGTCCAACTAAATCAATTAACTGGTTTCCCTGAATCCCTTCACAAAATGTTACCCTGCTCACACACCAACAGCTCGTCAGGTCCCAAAACCATTCGTCTCCATTCACTCCTATCTAACACGCCACACATGCTTGCTGGAGTCCAAGCCCCTCGCCCACAAAACCTCCTTTACCCCCCCAACCTTTTCTAGGACGACCCCTACCCCGCCTTCCTTCCCCTACAGATTTATACGCTCTCCAAGTCATTCTACTTTGATCCATTCTCTCTAAATGACCAAACCACCACCTGCATATACAGAACATTAAATTTAACTATAAATTCTCCACTTAAACTACTACTTGACAGTTACAACAGAATGCAGTCACAATACAAGGCATAAGGCACTCTTCAACATCCCTCGTGTCAGTCTCACTATGCAAAATGCTATGCACATAAAGGGCCCGAAGATCTGGAACTCGCTACCGGAAGCGGTAAAGGATCCCATAACTACTTATAAATTTAAGACTTTGCTTAAAAATCATCTCGTCTCAATACTAACCAAATTAACCAAAAAACTAACTAGTTATTTTATGTGGCCTCTATACTTTTAAACTTCTGCCAGTCTATGAAATATTACTGACTGAACCATTAATTGTAATATTTTTTATTATGTGCAACTTCAAGATTATTATCCTTATAAACTTCCACCTTGACTACCTTGCATTAGCATCAAGATTAAATATGATTGTAATAAAGTAAACCACTTGTCTAGTTTTAAGTAGTTACTATGTACTATCATCTTGTCTAGTTTTAAGTAGTTACTGTGTACTAGGATTAGTCTGGGTGAAATGCCCCGGCATGATAGTGCCTATCTTTCTAATTAGCAAACCTAAATTGTAATTACATATTGTAACCTTTACAAAGAAAAAAATTTTTACTTTGCTTACTTCCACAGTTATATCTGTGATATAATCAGCCAACAGTAAGTTATATGATTGGTATATATTTCTCATATATACCAATCATATACAGTGAACCCTCAGTTAGCGGCCGGTTTTACGACTCCCGGTTAGCGCCCGTATGGGATGCGTCAACCCGTCAGCTGGTGCCGCTTGCGCTTCAGTTTAGCTGTGTCTCTCGGTGCGTAAGGAAGCTTCTGCTCATTCATCCAGACATTTCGCTTGTTTTCCATTGTTTTTTGCCAGTGCAGCTGTGAAATAAGTAACCATGGCTCCCAAGAAAGTTCCTAGTAAAGTTCCTGTGGCAAAGAGAGTGAGAAACATGATGGAATTTAAGAGAGAAGTGATTGAGAAATATGAGTGGTATGCGGGTGCTGGAACTTGCCAGGATGTTTGGGAAAAACAAATCAACAATTACAACCATCCTGTCAAAGAAAGAACAGATCAAGGAGGCTGATGTTGCCAAAGGAGTAAATGTGCTTATGAAACAAAGGTCACCAATAATGGAACAAATGGAAAAGTTATTGTGGATTAAAGAAAAACAAATAGTGGTAGACAGTGTAGTGGAGTCTGTTATTTGTGAGAAGGCAAGGCATTTGCATGAAGATCTTGTGAAGAAAACTCCTGGAACAAGTACTGCTGGTAGTGAATTTAGGGCCAGCAAAGGCTGGTTTGAGAGATTTAAGAAGCGTAGTGGCATACACAGTGTTGTAAGGCATGGTGAGGCTGCAAGTTCAGACAAACATTCTGCTGAAAAGTTTGTGCAGGAATTTCAGGACTACATGTAGAGTGAAAATCTGAAACCCCAACAAGTGTTTAACTGTGTCGAAACAGGCCTGTTTTGGAAGAAAATGCCCAACAGGACCTACATCATGCAGGAGGAAAAGAGACTGCCAGGACACAAGCCTATGGAAGATAGGCTAACTCTCATGTTGTGTAGCAATGCAAGTGGGGATTTCAAAGTGAAGCCTTTACTCGTGTATCACTCTGAAACTCCCAGTGTGTTCAAGAAACACAATGTTCACAAGAAAAGATTGTGTGTGATGTGGAAATCAAATAAAAATGCATGGGTCACAAGGTCAATTTTCAAAGATTGGGTTGATGTGTTTGGCCCAAGTGTGAAAAAATACCTTCAGTATAACAGTTTGGGACTCAAGTGCCTCCTGGTACTGGACAATGCTCCTGCACATCCTCCAGACTTGGAAGACCAAATGTCTAGGGACTTCAAATTTATAAAAGTGAAGTACTTGCCTCCTAACACCACTCCTCTTCTCCAGCCCATGGACCAGCAGGTCATTTCTAACTTCAAGAAACTGTACACCAAAGCAGTGTTTCAGAAGTGCTTTGAAATGACCTCGGACACTGAATTGACCCTTAGAGAGTTCTGGAAGAATCACTTCAATATCTACAACTGCATAGGCCTTATAGGTAAGGCTTGGGAGGAGTGACTACCAGGACTTTTGAACTCTGCTTGGGACC
>WNWK01020746.1:0-35248 GCA_009830355.1 Cherax destructor | reverse complement strand
CCTCCATTATCTTATATCTCCTCGTTTCTGGGCCCCCATGTGGCTCCAGGTTCTCCCAGTCGATTTCTTTGTGGTTGAAGTCACGCATAATCAGCAGCTTTGTCCTGCTTGCATGAGCCTTTCTGGCCACTTCAGCCAGTGTGTCAACCATTGCTCTATTATTCCTATCATACTCTTGCCTTGGCCTCCTGCTGTTCTGTGATGGGTTATACATCACTGCAATTACCACCTTGGGACTTCCAGACTGAAGTGTTCTTATTATGTAGTTTCTTGCTTCTTCTCTGTCTCCTCACTCCAGCTCATCAAAATCCCATCGGTTTTTGATAAGCATTGCCACTCCTCCACCCTCTCTGTTCCCTCTTTCTTTCCTCATGATTTGATATCCCGTTGGAATGATGGCATCTGTTATAATTCCTGTGAGCTTGGTTTCTGTGAGAGCAATGATGTCCGGTGATGCCTCTGACGCTTTCGTGCAACTCCTTTCACTTATTCGTTATTACCCTCACGATCGTGAGGATTAGTTATACACTCGGCTGGTATCGGCCATATTCTCACAAGTACCAATATAGTAAAAATGACCGATACCATCCTATACCGATACTTTCCTTATCCTGAGTGTTTCCTAGCACTTATTTATCCATAGATGTCTACTTTTAATCACACAATACTCAACCATGTATTAGTATAACCATTGTGTACTTAGCATTCAAAATATTAGTCTATTTAATTCATACTTGTAATTGAGATTCGTGATTTGAAGGAACAACTGTTAATCTATGTTAACTTATGGTTGTTTAATCGATTGATATCAGCAGTTGCTGTATTTGCAATAGTTGGGATAATTTTATTTCATTGTATATATTTCGCATAAACAATAAGAAAAATATTGACACTACTTTTTATAAGATGATAATGAAAAAACTGGAGTGGACATGTTCACTTCAAATAATATTCAGGAATTCCTTAGCATCCATAGATGGAAGACTTACTTTGCCAGAGTAGCTGACGGAGGGTTGCTTAGGTGGTTTGTTGAGTAGCGCACCCCAGCTGTACAAGAAGGCAGTGCTGAGCCTCACAACATGTATTCCTGTAATCCACTTCCACGCCCTCAGTAGCAGCCACAGGATCACGGTCAACGTTACTTCACTCACCATCAACACCAGCCACAGACTTGCTGAGTGCAGTGATGGAGGATTATCTTTTTAAGGCTTAATTAAACAAATCAGTCATAATGTATGTCTTTGTAAATATATAATATTTTGAGAACGAAGACCCAATTTTAACCTCAAAACATTGATCAGAATCTAACATCCAAATATTACTATTTTTAATTAAATTCATGAAGAAATCATGAGGTGGTTGTAGGAATAATACTTGCTTCAAAGCTTAGTGGTCTCCATGGAACATTGGACTGTAAAAAATAAGTTCGGACTGCTACTGTGATAAATATAGGTGTTCATGGTAATATGTGCATGCTAATTCCAAATTTCAAGTCAAAATTTAGCAAACACATCACGATTTTTAGTTATTGGATTTTTTTTATTTTCAAGAACTGATTATTTATAAATCATATTTGATCCAAATTTGCAGAAGATGTAACAATTAGTCATTAAAACTTATTTGTTTATGTAAAGTAACTGCTAAAGAATCTTCTAGGTTATTATGCAACATATTCTCACTGCAAGTAGAAAATAAGTAATAATATTTTAAGCTTTTGGCTTTACGCTTATGACTAACAGGTGTCTCTGAACAAGCCAACACAGGTCCCCATCATACTGGAAGTTAACGCTCTTGATAACATATCTCCACTGTACTGATTATCGTGAGAAAGGTTTCACCATGCTAATCACTAACAGCACCAGGATTGGATTGAAAGAAGCGCAGATGTGAATGAAGAAAGTGCATTATCAGGGACTTTGATACTCATAAGTTACACAACCCAGGACAGCATGGGTTTAGAGCAGGTCGCTGCTGCCTGTCAATACTACTGGAACACCATGACATGGTCTTGGATGCTATGGAAGATAAATACAATGCTGGTGTAGTATACACAGACTTTGTAAAAGCTTTCGACAAGTGTGATCATGGTGTAATAGCGCACAAAATAAGTGATAAAAAAATAACAGGAAAAGTTGGTGGATGGATCTATAACTTCCTACCATAAAGAGCACAAAGATTAATAGTAAACAGAGTAAAGAGAGAAGCGGCTACTGTGAAAAGCTCTGTTTCACAAGGCACAGTACTCGCTCCCATCCGTTCCTCATCCTCATATCTGACATAGAGATGTAAGCCACAACAGCGTGTCTTCCTTTTGCGATGATAACCGAATTTGCATGACAGTGTCCTCCATCAAAATCACCGCAAGTCTCCAAGTGGACATCAACCAAATTTTTAAATGGGTCGCAGAAAACAATATGAAGTTGAATGAAGAGAAATTTCAATTACTCTGATATGGAAAACTCGAGGAAATTAAAACTGAATCAGAGTATTAAACAAATTCCATCCACACAATAGAGCGTAAAACTAATGTGAAAGATCTAGTAGTGATAATGTCAGAGGATCTCACTTTCAAAGATCACAACAGCTGCTAGGAAAAATGATGGTATGAATAATGAGAACCTTCAAAACTAGGGATGCCAAGCCATGATGATTCTCTTCAAATCGCTTTTATCGCTAGGCTGGAATATTGCTATATACCAACAGCCCCTTTCAAGGCAGGTGAAACTGTAGACCTGGTGATTGTACTGAGAATTTTCACAGCACGTATAAGTATGATAAAACACCTAAATTACAGGGAACGGTTGAAGTCCCTTGATTTGTACTATACTTGAAATGCAGGCCAGAAAGGTACATGATAATATCCACTTGGAAAATCCTAGAGAGATTAGTCTCAAATCTGCACACGGAAATCACTCCCTATGAAAGCAAAAGACTCGGCAGGAGATGCAACATCCCTCCAATGAAAAGCAGGGGCGCCACGAGTACGCTAACAGACAACACAATAAGTGTCAGGGACCAAAGATTGTTCAACTGCTCCCAGCATACATAAGGGGGTTAACCAATAGACCCCTGGCTGTCTTCATGAAGGCGCCTGACAGTCGCCTAAAATCAGTATCTGACCAGCCGGGCTGTGGTTCCTACGTCGGCCAGCATTAACAGCCTGGTTGATCAAGCGCTGATCCACCGCGAGGCCTGGTCATAGGCTGGGCCGCCTGGGTATTGACCCCCGAAAACCTCTCCAGGTATACTCCAGGTAGACCCAGTACTCTATAGATCTCTATCATGTTTTGCTATAACCTGGTATAATTGAGTGATCTATGCGTTCCTATTAAGCTATGGAAATCCATTTTGAAAGCTCTTCAAGCAACCAGCTCCAGTGTGGTCACTTCTGAAAGGAAACTCGGTTAAATAACAGTTCACATAGTTTTGGATCAACAAACACTCTGGCCTTAAGGTTTGCGTCAGTTTAACCTCCTCCAATTTTTTTTCTTGAGGTAAATAAATCCTACATCTTCACCGTCCATAGCTCTTACAATGGTGAAAGAAATAAACGTTTCAGGTTGTACCAGTGGCAAATGTTGTATATTGAATTTTCTTGGAATAGTCTTTTCTCGCCATCCAAGTTGGAGACCAAGTATTAACCCTCTCGCTGTTAGGCCCCACATATATTCCACTTGTGCTCGTTGCTTTTTGTTAGTCTGAATAGAATTTCCAAGGACTCGTATGTTTCCTTTAATTCCACATCATATGCCACTGGCACTGATGTTTTTATTGCTTTCAAACTGGCCTAGGTGGAATCGATCAACAGTCTTCATTCAGAAGAATAGTGTTCATAGCCAAGTTCCTTCATAAGACCATTCATATTAGTGCAGAAGCGCATACTATTCTCCATTCGGTAAAATGTCGCCGAACTAGTATGTATTGCACGAAAAATGCAATATTTTTTTTCTTATGGTGAAAGATTCCAATCTTCAAACCACAATCAGTTGTGACTTCTGCTTTGATAAATCGAGGTCCCTGACAAAGTCATGTAACGCCTGAAAAGAGATCATATGAGATTGTTTCAAAATCTCAGATTCTAGTGGTTCATAAAGATCAGCGTTATCAGTTTCTTCACTATGTGGCACAAACTTTAATACTGACTCACAATCTGGATATCTTATATTGTTCTTGTTTTTCTTCGAGAAACCAACCAATATTAGCAACCACTGTGTCAGTCCAAAGATACACACAGCACAGCATATGTGTGGAGCCCATGTGTTATCTTGATCACCTAAATTCCAACCAAAGAAGTGTTTTTTTTTTTGTAATCTTAGAACGATTTGTCAAATTTTCGTTGATCATGTGGTGTATATTGGTCACATACATAGAAAACTGTCTATATTGTTCAGATATCCACGTTTGTTCATGTTATTCTGAAATAAATACCTCATATATCTGAGGAAAATAAATCGAATGTAAATAAAGAAATGCATGGGGCAAAGAAATGCAATTTAAGAACAGTTGTTGCTCTCGGACTCTTCCTGACAACCAGATGCGGAGGATTCATGTTAATACATAGAAAGAGACAGCAGCAAGACGTTCCTCAGAACCCCATGTGTTGCCAAACTCTTACGAGATGAGGTAATTCTGACTTAAGGTTCAGTTTCAGTTAGCTAAAATTCCTTAAAAAACTTTGATATACAGAAGTAGCAAATTTACTGTCGTTCAGAGATATCTGAGCGATATCCCAGGAACCACTCAGATACTCCATGGAGGATGGGAACCACTATTTTAGAATAAAGTGAAACAGAGAAATATTTTCAACTTATCTCAGAAACTTCATTTTGTAAGTGTTTTATTAATATATTTTTTCCGTACATTTAAAACAAAATTGTCAATAATAACGAATAAACATTAAAGTAAAATTAAAATTATTTATAACCCACCAGTAAAGGGCCTGATTATTGAGAGGTATTGTGGCAGTGGTGAGGGACTGAGAGACACTAAGCACACCAAATCTACTTCGTATGCACTTGCTTCTTCCATTACTTTCATTCGATCTACTGCTGATCCAATTGGGCCTGCAAAGTCGGCCTCTTCTCTCTGGAGCAATCCTAACATTCCATTAAATTTTCCATCCCTTTCAGAGCCCCAGGATCGTTCAGGGGCCTCACGAATCTCCATGCTGCTAAATTATAGACAATGAATTATGTAAAGTGTTTTAGAGTTTCAGGAATATAGTGGAAAAAATCAGAAGTGTGATTTATGATGATCCTTCCTCAGCCCAACTGGAATCAAATGGGATTTCATGGTTGTGATTTGTGATTTGTCTTAAACATATCATTGTGTTTTTCATGTAGTTAACATGCAGGCCAGAGAATTCTAATGTCCCGAGCTCGAAAAAAGTTAATACTACTTAAAATATTTTATATATATATATATATATATATATATATGTCGTGCCGATTAGGTAAAACTGGTCAATTAGCAAGAACTCATCTAAAATTAAGTCCTTTCTAAAATTTGCTCTTATACGTTTAAAGATATATTTTTTTCATTTATGTTAATGTAAGAATTTATAATTTTGTACCAAGAGAAACTTTGAAAACCTACCTAACCTTATTACAACAAGCGCAATTTAATTTAGCCTAACCCAACTATATATATTTTAGATACGTTAACATTAATTTAATAATAAACAAACACAATGAAATATATTTTTTTCGTTATGTTCAGAATGATTTTGGCGAAATTATTGCATACACAAATTTTCACTTCCCCTTTCATGGCAAGGTGAGCGTTGCTATTTAAGCCAAAATCGCACGTTTTACGTAATCGGCACGACATATATATATATATATATATATATATATATATATATATATATATATATATATATATATATATATATGTCGTGCCGATTAGTAAACTGGTCAATTACAAGAACTCATTTAAAATTAAGTCCTTTCTAAAAATTTTTTCTTATACGTTTAAAGATATATTTTTCATTTATGTTAATGTAAAAATTTAATTTGTACCAAGAAAACTTTGAAAACCTACCTAACCTTATTACAACAAGCTCAATTTAATTTAGCCTAACCCAACTAAATATATTTTAGATACGTTAACATTAATTTAATAATAAACAAACACAATGAAATATATTTTTTCGTGATGTTCAGAATGATTTTAGCGAAATTATTGCATACACAAATTTTCACTTGTCTTATATGGCAAGAAGAGCGTTGCTATTTAAGCCAAAATCACAAGTTTTACCTAATCGGCACGACATATATATATATATATATATATATATATATATATATATATATATATATATATATATATATATTTATGTCGTGCCGATTAAGTAAAACTTTCAAATTGGCTTAAATAGCAACTCACCTACCATATAAGGCAAGTGAAGTGTATGCATAATTTCGCCAAAATCATTCTGAACATAACGAAAAAATATATTTCATTGTGGTTGTTTATTATTAAATTAATGTTAACGTATCTAAAATATATTTAGTTGGGTTAGGCTAAATTAAATTGCGCTGTTGTAATAAGGTTAGGTAGGTTTACAAAGTTTCTCTTGTATACAAATTAAATTTTTACATTAACATAAATGAAAAAAATATATCTTTAAACGTATAAGAGGAAATTTTAGAAAGGACTTAATTTTAAATGAGTTCTTGCTAATTGACCAGTTTTACCTAATCGGCACGACATATACAGTGGACCCTCGGTTAACGAATACCCCGGAAATCGTGCAATTATGTAAGTATAATTTTGTAAGTTCTTGTGGAAGTGTATTTTTGGGGGTCTGAAATAGCTAACCTACGTGAAATTTTTTCCCTTTAAAGGGGGTAAATTCGTTCGGTAATGGCACTTGAGCAGACTTCAGGAGTGAAGTTTTTACGAAACTCGGGGGTCCACTGTATATATATATATATATACCGTGGAACCTCGGTTAACGAATACCCCGGAAATCGTGCAATTATGTAAGTTCTTCTGGAAGTGTATTTTTGGGGGTCTGAAATAGACTAACCTACGTAAAATTTTTCCTTAAGGAGTAAATTCGTTCGGTAATGGCACTTCAGCAGACTTCAGGAGTGAAGTTTTACGAAACTCGGGGTCCACTATATATATATATATATATATATATATATATATATATATATATATATATATATATATATATATATATATATATCGTGCCGATTAGGTAAAACTGGTCAATTAGCAAGAACTCATTTAAAATTAAGTCCTTTCTAAAAATTTCTCTTATACGTTGAAAGATATATTTTTTTCATTTATGTTAATGTAAGAATTTATAATTTTGTACCAAGAGAAACTTTTAAAACCTACCTAACCTTATTACAACAAGCGCAATTTAATTTAGCCTAACCCAACTAAATATATTTTAGATACGTTAACATTAATTTAATAATAAACAAACACAATGAAATATATTTTTTCGTTATGTTCTGAACGATTTTGGCGAAATTATTGCATACACAAATTTTCGCTTGTCTTATATGGCAAGACGAGCGTTGCTATTTAAGCCAAAATAGCAAGTTTTACCTAATGTCGTGCCGATTAGTTAAAACTTGCGATTTTGGCTTAAATAGCAACGCTCACTTGCCATATAAGACAAGTGAAATTGTGTATGCAATAATTTCGCTAAAATCATTCTGAACATAACGAAAAAATATATTTCATTGTATTTGTTTATTATTAAATTAATGTAACGTATCTAAAACATATTTAGTTGGGTTAGGCTAAATTAAGTTGCGCTTGTTGTAATAAGGTTAGGTAGGTTTTCAAAGTTTCTCTTGGTACAAAATTATAAATTCTACATTAACATAAATGAAAAAATATATATTTAAACGTATAAGAAAAATTTTAGAAAGGACTTAATTTTAGATGAGTTCTTGCTAATTGACCAGTTTTACCTAATCGGCACATTATATATATATATATATATATATATATATATATATATATATATATATACAGTGGACCCTCGGTTAACGAATACCCCGGAAATCGTGCAATTATGTAAGTATAATTTTGTAAGTTCTTGTGGAAGTGTATTTTTGGGGGTCTGAAATAGACTAACCTACGTGAAATTTTTCCTTAAGGGAGTAAATTCGTTCGGTAATGGCACTTGAGCAGACTTCAGGAGTGAAGTTTTTACGAAACTCGGGGGTCCACTGTATATATATATATGTCGTGCCGATTAAGTAAAACTGGTCAATTAGCAAGAACTCATCTAAAATTAAGTCCTTTCTAAAATTTTCTCTTATACGTTTAAAGATATATTTTTTTAATTTATGTTAATGTAAGAATTTATAATTTTGTACCAAGAGAAACTTTGAAAACCTACCTAACCTCATTACAACAAGCGCAATTTAATTTAGCCTAACCCAACTAAATATATTTTAGATGCGTTAACATTAATTTAATAATAAACAAACACAATGAAATATTTTTTTTTCGTTATGTTCAGAATGATTTTGGCGAAATTATTGCATACACAAATTTTCACTTGTCTTATATGGTAAGGTGAGCGTTTCTATTTAAGCCAAAATCGCAAGTTTTACCTAATCGGCACGACATATATATATATATATATATATATATATATATATATATATATATATATATATATATATATATATATATATATATATATATATATATATATATATATATATATATATATATATATTTTATATATATATATATATATATATATATATATATATATATATATATATATATATATATATATATATATATATATATATATATATATATATATATATATATATATATATATATGTCGTGCCGATTAGGTAAAACTGGTCAATTAGCAAGAACTCATCTAAAATTAAGTCCTTTCTAAAATTTTCTCTTATACGTTTAAAGATATTTTTTTCATTTATGTTAATGTAAGAATTTATAATTTTGTACCAAGAGAAACTTTGAAAACCTACCTAACCTTATTACAACAAGCGCAATTTAATTTAGCCTAACCCAACTAAATATATTTTAGATACGTTAACATTAATTTAATAATAAACAAACACAATGAAATATATTTTTTCGTTATGTTCAGAATGATTTTGGCGAAATTATTGCATACACAAATTTTCACTTGTCTTATATGGTAAGGTGAGCGTTTCTATTTAAGCCAAAATCGCAAGTTTTACCTAATCGGACGACATATATATATATATATATATATATATATATATATATATATATATATATATATATATATATATATATATATATATATATATATATATATATATATATATATACGTATATGTATGACAGGACAGGTGACCAGTATATAGATAAGGGTAAAGAGGTTTTTGTGGCATTTATGGATTTGGAAAAGGCATATGAAAGAGTGGAGAGGGGGGCAATATGGCAGATGTTGCAAATGTATGGAATAGGAGGTAGGTTATTGAAAGCAGTGAAGAGTTTTTACGAGGATAGTGAAGCTCAAGTTATAGTGTGTAGGAGAAAATGAGATTATTTCCCAGTAAAAGTATGCCTTAGACAAGGATGTGCAATGTCACCATGGTTGTTCAGTATATTTATAGATCGATGGGGTTGTAAGAGAAGTGATTGCTCGAGTGTTGGCAAGAGGTGTGGGGTTAAAAGATAAAGAATCTAACACGAAGTGGGAGTTGTCACAGTTGCTTTTTGCTGATGACACTGTGCTTTAGGGAGATTCTGAAGAGAAGTTGCAGAGGTTGGTTTATGATTTTGGTAGGGTATGTAAAAGAAGAAAATTAAAAGTTAATATAGGGAAAGGTAAGGTGATGATAAAAAAAATAGGTGACGAAAGATTGGATATCAGATTGGAGGGAGAGAGTATGGAGGAGGTGAATGTATTCAGATATTTAGGAGTGGATGTGTCAGCACTTGGGTCTATGAAAGATGAGGTGAGTCATAGAATTGATGAGGGGAAAAAGGTGAGTGGTGCCCTGAGGAGTTTGTGGAGACAAAGAACTTTGTCCATGGAAACAAAGAGGGGAATGAATGAGAGTATAGTTATACCAACACTCTTGTATGGGTGTGAAGCATGGATGGTGAATGTCGCAAGAAGGAAAAGGCTGGAGGCAGTGGAGATGTCATGTCTGAGGGCAATGTGTGGTGTGAATATAATGCAGAGAAATTGAAGTTTGGAAATTTGGAGAAGGTGTGGGATTACCAAAACTATTATCCAGAGGCATGGAGCAGTGTTCCTGCTGTGTAGGTCTTGGGATCTGTGGCTAAAGTCTGACTGAGTTCCTGAGGTGAACTGTCCTACTGCACTTATATTGTAAGTTATATTCAGTTTTGTCAGTTAAACTGTAACACTTTGTCTCTGTTTATATATGCAATCCCCATTTATCTAAACCCAAGAGTGGTCTCCTGTTGTTATTATTATTATTATAATCATTGGGGAGCGCTAAACCTGTGGTAAATTTTTCATTGGTAGAACATCAACTAGTAGAGTAACAGATAACACTGTACAAATTCGTTGCATTGTCTGATATCATCAGCCTGGGACATGTCCTTCTGGCTGCAAACCTTCTAAATAATTTGATAAAGGTTTCAGCAGACATATCAGTGGCTACTTCTAGATGTACTGCTCTAGTTGTAGCACAGGTGAACAAACAGATGTACACATTGATGGGAACTTTGTCAACTGTTTTAGTTAAAATTATTGTTCCAGTGTAATCTACACCTGTCACCTCAAATGGAGTGACATTACATACTCTTTCAGAAGGATATGGAGATGGACCTGGATACTGACATACTCGCATATCATAATGACGACAAGTAATACATTTCCGTATTTATTTTTTCACACTTTGTCGACCTTGAGGTATCCAGTAGGATTGTCGTATGTGACAAAGAGTGTCAGCTACCCCACCATGGATGTATTGTTTCCTTAGGTAGTGAATAATTATGAATTCTTCCTCGACATCTTATAACCTTTTCTGAGTCGAGATAAAGTCCTAAAGAATTAATCATATCAGGTTTCTTTGGGGATTTATCCTGAGTTTCCAGAAATTTATACTCTGAAGAGAAAACATCTTTCTGTATTAACTTTATCCAGTATTTAATGGGTTCAAGTGATTCATAATTAGGTTTTATCGCTTTAATGAATTTAAAGACAAGAGCTGTAACTCTTAAGAGTTTACCCAAAGATGAGTATTTAGATCCATCAAGTAAGTAAGTAAGTAAGAAAGTTTATTCAGGTATACACAAATACATTTACATACATTATCATACATAACAGCATATGTGTAGAGAACCTAGGATAACCCAAAAAAGTCAGACAGAGTGACTTATTTCCATTGGGGTCCTTCAATAACTATTTCTGTTGTGTCTGCAGTATTAAACAGATTATTTCTGCTGTGTTCAAGCAGACTGTTTCTTCTGGTATAATGTGAGCCTTTTGTTGTGGCCAGTTATTTTCACTAGAGAGCCAGTTAGGTCCGTGGAGCCATAATTTATTATCCACAAATTTCTTGAGTGGGACACCACGTGGCAACATGTCAGCTGGGTTCTCTTGTGTAGAGACGTGGAGAAAGAGATAGTCTCTCTGCATCTCTCTTATTTCTGCTACTCTATTCTGTACATAGACCAACTTACTCTTATTATTTTTTAACCACTGAAGAACTGCTTCATTGTCACTCCAGATCACAGTTTTTTCAATAGTGAGATGATCAAGTACTTTGTTGAGATAGACAGCTAATTTTGTACCTACATAGAGTGCTCTCAGTTCCAATTGTGGTACTGTTCTGACCTTCAAGGGTGCAACCCTGGCCTTTGAAGTAATTAAAGTACTTCCGTCAGCATTACTCATGTAAGCTACAGCGCCATAACCTCTGGTTGACGCATCACAGAACACATGTAATGTGTACTTGTTTCCCTCTTGACCTATTTGTCTGGGAAATTTAATTTGATGAAGTTGTGTAAACTCTTTGGATATTTCATCCCATGCTTGACTGAAGGAACTTTGAGAGTTCTTCAAATGTGTATTAAGAGTAGCTTCTAGTAAGAATGGAGAGGATGTTGCACCAAATAATACTGACTTGAAACGGTAAGTTTTCACAGGACTTTGGAGATAATGTGGATTTTCTGGCCACAAGAATCGAGTATAATCTCTATCTATTTCTTGTAGTCCTACTCTTAAGAAAGCTTTGGAAATATCAGCCATGTAGGCATATGGATTTGTGCGAAATTTCATAAGCACGTCTCCAAGCTTCTCAGTTAGTGAGGGTCCAGTCATCAGACAGTCATTAAGGCTTGCTACATCTTTATTAGCACGTGCGCTGCAATTGTATACAACACGTAGTGGAGTGGTTTCAGAATCTTTTCTGACTCCATGGTGCGGTAGATAAGGAGCATCTGTCTTCAACTTATCTTCGACTATTTCCTCAATGAATTTATTGTCTAACTGATCTTCTATGATATTATCATAGACAGTCAGCAGCTCTGGATTCTTCCTGAGCTCATGTATTTGTACTTTCATTTGTCCGAAAGAGATGCGATAATTGCTAGGCAGATGTGGTGGATTTAATTTCTATGGTAACCTAACCCAATACTGTCCATCTTCATATTTGACAGTGTTCAAATTTTGGTTATAAGTCTCGGACTCCTTTGGGCTTGGTTTATTTACATCAATACCTATCGCATCTAGATCCCACAACTTATCAACTGGTACATTAATTTCTTCCAGTAATGATAATTTTTGTTGTGGTACATGATCAGCTGTTATTCTTGTAACTAGTACATTTTCTACTGAATCAATACCAGCTTCTTTCCCGCTTTGAGAGGGAATTGGACCACATATCATATGGCCTCCAGCTGTTTTCAGCAAGTGAACATCATGTTTACTTACTATATTTTCCACAAAACAGTGATAGTAATCACTTCCAATGATTAAATCAATTGGACTAATTGTGTCCGTCTGTATGTCAGGACAGGCTAACTTGACCTTGGCTGCTTTCAGTGCTGCAACTGTTTCTTTAATCCCCAGATTTGCACAGACTTAGGCAAATCATCGACTACCACAGCTTCTACTGTCTTTTTCCTGTTTCCTAGACCAACAGTGAATCTGGCTAGGTCATATTTCTGCTTATCAGAACTTTGGAAAAATCCAGCTATATCTAACTGTATTTTGGCATGGGGTTGTTTATTCAGTTTTTGCAACACTGTTCGTCTTATGAAAGACCTTTGTGAGCCTTGCTCAAATAATGTTAGCACATTGGTTTTGTGAAATTTATTGGATAACTCTACTCGTGCTATTGGGAGAGCAGTCGATTTAGACTTATCTCTCACATTTAATGCTGCTGTTTGTTGACTTCCTGATTCTGTAGAAGTCGGTTGTTCAGCATAAGTGCTTGGGCATAATGCTGTATGATTCATACACTTGCATTTAAAACACTTCTTCAGTGAGCATTTACCTCCCTTGTGTTCTCCTAAACACTTAGTGCACCTTTTTAGCTGATGAGCACGTTGTTTCCGTGCCTCCATTGTTGTGTATTGAATGCAATACTGTGCCCATTGTGTTTCATCACAAAGTACTCATTTTGGAGTACGTTTATGAGTGACAGTCTGCTTACTGTCTGTTGTATTCACAGCTTGATAAGTGTCTATATGGGATTTCCCATTCTGTGATTTAGTGGGAGTAGGAATACTCTTTTTATACTAAGTTGATTTATCATCTTGTCTCGTCGTTTGCATGCAAGAAACTATTGCTTGTAAACCATTGCTAATTTCTTCACAAGTGAAATAGCATTTATTGAACATGATATTTAAACATTCAATGGTTTGTGGTGACAGTTTATCTTGTACAATACCACTGATAAACCAATCACATTGCATTATGTCATATTTAACACCTAGAGATCTGAGACTATTGTCTAATGTGATCCTAAATGACTGTAAGTCTGAAAGACAATGTTTGGGTGGCTTCAAGCTTGATATTAAAACTGGATGTCTAATCCTGGCTTTGTCAGCATCAAAGTAATTGTCTGATAAGACATGTAAGGCTAGAGCGTAATTGCCTTTGACCACCGGAAATGATTTAATAAGTTCGGGGTTCTCCTTTCACTAGATATTTAAGATAGTTGAACTTAGCCATCTCATCTGTCAGTACGTAAATTTACTAAGGACTGAAACCCACTGATAAACTCTTCATAGTTATTTCCTTGAAAAATTGGCATTGACAAGGTAGGAAGACTGGGTAATGCGACACCATGCGTTGCAGGTGTGACAGGTGTCTGACCACTAGTTACAGTAGGTCTCTGTGACAAAGTTTTGCGGCAGGTAGCCTGTATTCCTGTCCACCTTAATTGTTGATCACTAAAAGTACCCAAAGCATTTTTAATGTCATCCTCAAATGGATTTGATTCTAGGAATTCACTTTCATATTTCTCATAATCTGAATTAATGATTTCCAGACGTTGATGAAGTAATTCCTGTTTTGCTTCTAAATCATCATAATCATTATTTGTGTCTTGGGTTAACCTTAAACAGACTGAAATTAAATGTTCTAATTGGGTGATCCTAGTCTGTAAGGATGTGAATTTAATGTTCAATGATGACATACTGGAATAATTCCCAGCACCACACTTAGAGTGTTTAAAAACTACAGCGAACAGCTGAATGTGTTATGATTATGTCAGCAATACTGCTGACTCACTAACCATGACCTCAGGGTCAGTGACCTTGATGGGTACATATCTGAACCAAACACTTGGTGTTTATCACCAGAGTTGCTATCTCAGCTAAAAGACACTGTTGAGTTGCTCTAAGTAATGACATTATACACTTCATTCACTTCATACATTAATGACTGTACACTGTATAAATGTATATCCCAAGATGTTGCTGTGTCAACATCTTGGAATCTTGATACAAACGACTTCTTCAACACTTGTCCAACCTTTGGACGAAGATCTACTTCGACTAGTGGATGATACCACTATGACCCCGCTTCCTGCTGCTTCGTCTCACCTGACTACAGCATATAAGCCACCTCTACGGATATGTGCTGTACTTTCTACAAGATTGATGGACTGAACACATCGACTCCAAGCTGATGGACTGATTACCTCAAACTCCTCCTCTCCTTACACCTTTCTACTTTGTATTGGACTGATGAAGCCACTGTGTAGCGAAAGGTTTCCTCAATAAAGATACCCAAGTGTTGCATATGTGTCTAATTTATAACTTGTCGGTTCTCTGAACCATTCATCAACATCCTGTCTGACACAGCAACAGCTTGGGATCTTGATACAAACGAATTCTTCAATACTTGTCCAACCTTTGGACGAAGATCAACTTCGACTAGTGGATGATACCACTATGACCCCGCCTCCTGCTGCTTCGCTTCACCTGACCACAGCATATAAGCCACCTCTGGAGAGACCTGCAGAGAATTCCAGGGGTCAACGCCCCTGCGGCCCGGTCTGTGACCAGGCCTCATGTTGGACGTCTACGGACATGTGCTGTACTTTCTACAAGATTGATGGACTGAACACATCGACTCCAGGCCGAGGGACTGATTATCTCAAACTTCTCCTCGCCTTACACCTTTCTACTTTGTATTGGACTGATGAAGCCACTGTGTGGCGAAACGTTTCCTCCATAAAGATACCCAAGTGTTGCATATGTGTCTAATTTATAACTTGTCGGTTCTCTGAACCATTCATCAACACTTATTTTTGTTGCTGGGTCAACTTTCTGCAGCTGCGGCCAGAATGTTCCCCCGATATGACCCAGTGTTCTACCACCACGGAGCTGTTAGTGACAAATATGTATAAAGTGAGTTAAAGAATAATTGCCCCAAATGAGTGTATACCCATATATTCAGTAGAGGAATACTGAATAACTTACTGGGTTGGGCTAAAAAGCCCTCACATTAACGGGTGTATGATAAATCTGCCTAGAACATAAATCAGGTCTAAACTGCGCAGTGGGGTGAGGTCCCATTGCGTGGGTGGATGGGGTATGGGTCGGGTGAGGACCCATGGCATGGGTGGGTGGGGTATGGGTCAGGTGAGAGCCCATGGCAAGTAAAGCTGCAGGCCAGTGCGTAAGTCACTGGCCTGGAGGTTAGCACGGGTCCCACTGTGACAACAAATGCTCCTTTTTACAGATGAATCTGTTAAGCTCCCTATGGTGCAAAAATATACCTAGATGGATGAATGTTATAGTAGCCAGCTGGCTCAGTGGCTTACGCACTCTCCCGGGGTTATACGACTCACTTAACATGAGCTATCACACAACCCATACCGTGTTTTGTTTGCATTTGTGGTATATTACGATTTCGTTATTAAAGCTATTCCTGTTATTAAAGCTATTACTGTTTCTCGGGCCATCCAAAGTGAGATACGGCCACTGTGTTGAAGAAAAAGTTCCTACCTGAAGTTATATGCTGAGGAGAAAACAGAGAGCAGTCTGCTATCCATACAGTCTCTGAGAGTGACGAGGGAATCTTGTTCACCAGTTTGAGACGTGTAGTCAGAGTACGGGAAGAATCTATTTGATGAAACTCTCAACATGTGGCCATTAAAATTGCTAAACTGGTCTGGAAAAATTTAAAAATATTTTTTT
The DNA here is from genome assembly GCA_009830355.1 of Cherax destructor. Lineage (NCBI taxonomy): Eukaryota > Metazoa > Arthropoda > Malacostraca > Decapoda > Parastacidae > Cherax > Cherax destructor. Next base: position 18,622 of record WNWK01020746.1, on the reverse strand, counting down.
TTTAATTTCGATCAGTTTAAGAAGAATCATTGAATTTAAATAACTCTGTTTAAATACACATAAATGAATTTACTCCATTAAAAAAAAACGTGGAGTAAATAATAATGTTTAGATTTATGTATGTATATCGTGCCATATGAGTTGTACAGGTGAGAGTGGCATATTTGGCAATATCATTTTCTGTCATATTAATAGAATAAAAATTTGCTTATAACATAATTCTGCTCTATTTACTCTGAGCATAACGAAAAGATACATATCATAGATTTTAAGTAATATTGCATAAATGTAATTTGACCCAACTACCTTCCATGATGACACTCAAGGGAATCAATCCTGACCTAACACTAACTAAATACAACATTCTCCTCCCTCAACTGTTTTATTTAAAAACACTTATTACCATCACATTTCATTTCATTACCCTGAAAAAATCTCACATTCATTTCACTATCACGAAAATTCGCTACACGTTCATGAAAATTTGCTACACATACATTATACACTCATTTTTCTACCATAAAAATATTCACTACATCATCTCACGAATACCAAAAAATTACACCTCAACAAATCTTGATCACCAAAATTATACACTACATCGAATTCTGAGCACCAAAAATATACATTAAATTCCATTTCCTTTATACTTTCTCACACAATCATCATTAAATATAATTTAGACTAGAAAAAAATTCTTACACTAATACAAATTACGTATTTCACCCCACATTTCTCCTAATCTCATTTTTCCATTACACCAAAACTTCTATGTAAAAAACAATTCTTGATAAAACATACATTTTGACAACATTCCTACACCCTCCACCTCAAATTTGTTAATAAGCCTTCCCTACAACCTACCATGATGACACCGAATCGGATCAAACCTGACCTTACACTAATCACAACATTCTTCCTCTAGTAACTGCTTTATACAAATACACCCATAACATTTTTCCATTTGTTCATAAACATTCATTCATGAATTACTTACTCTAAGTTGCCCACTTAGAGTAAGTAATTCATTCATTTTGCTTTTTATACGAGAGGATCTACAACATTTCATTATACTTTTTCATTTCATTGCATAAGAACATAAGAAGAAACACTGCAGCAGGCCTACTGGCCAGCTGCAGATCACATCCACTTAAGGAGCACGGCATTAGACCTATTAGCATAAGCTAGTCAGGTCAAACTCAAACCCACCCACACCCACTCAAGTATTTATCCAACCTATGACGGTACTCGGGAGTTTGTTCCACTCATCCAAAACTCTGTTAACAAACCAGTGCTTTCCTATATCCTTCTTAAATCTGAATTTTTCCCACTTAAAACCATTGCTGCGAGTCCTGTCTTGGCTGGATATTTTTAGCACGCTATTTACATTCCCGTTATTTATTCCTGTTTTCCATTTATACACCTTAATCATATCTCCCTAATTTTACGCCTTTCTAGAGAGTGCAGATTCAGGGCCCTCAGTCTATCCTCATAGGGAAGATTTCTGGAAAATGGGATCAACTTTGTCATCCTCCTTTATAAGCTTTCCAGTGCATTCATATCCATTCTATAATACGGTGACCAGAACTAAATCACCTTACATTCATTTCTGTACCATGTAAACAAATTTAATATTTTCACTACCATGAAAAAGTTCACATTTTCACCACCATGAAAATAAACAGTTTATTTAATTTCACTAAACTGAAAAATCATTACCTTTCATTCCATTTCCCAAAAATAAAACATTACAATTTAATTTTATTTCATTTCACTACCATGCAATGAAAAATCATTATTATTATTAATATAAACAAAACTAAGCACTAAATCCAGAAGGGTCATACGGGCAGCAGGGTAGGGAATGCAAATGGTTTAATAAGCTTGACCTGAGACTAGCGAGGGTGGAAACTCTCGTTACCCTGTAATAAACATTATTCTTTAATATCATTTCAATACCTAGAAAACATTTACATATTTCTTTATCCCGAAAACATTAAATATTTCATTACTCTAAAACCATTGCACATTTCAATGATCTAAAAATCACATACTTGGTGATATGTTTAAGACTTCGCTGACCTTTTTTTTATATGTCTTAGCCAGAAACCACATGATGAATGCCAAAAAATTACAACTAATCCACTAAAAAATTAGGTCTCAATAACCATTCTCTTTCACCAAGTGTATTATTGTACAAGTATTAATAAATTGTAATTAAGTGGAATAATATATTCACTGTCCCAATCTTTATGTTTATTTTACTATTATTCTGTTATAAGGTAAGAGTTGAGGTGAAGGTGAGTGGAGTCACCGCTGATTTCACATTGCCACCTTCATCAACAACTACATTCCCATTACCCATGGTGGCAGCGGTGGGATTTTTTTAGCATTTTAATGTCAAAGATCAATCCCGTGTGGCTATTGTTGATTGTTCGTAAAATAAATTTCTTAGTGTTATGCTACCATTTAATACCATTTTTTGTGTGTAAAGTTAAAGTAAATTGCTTTGTGAAAATATGAAGTATTGAAGTATACTGGATTTTTTTTCTAGTGATCCAAGTTGATCCACATGTGACCGCAGATATGAGGAGACTTCCTGCTTGGATATACTATTTTCTTTGTGTGAAGATTTTTTTTAAATAATAGTGCATTTTAACTTTTAATTATATTTGATAGAAGAAGGTTGGAGTGTTGGTGTTTGAGATATGTGGGGAGAGTATGAATGTTTTGTGAGACTTTTGTGGGGAACAGTTACTGGCCGAAATTGAATATTTACAGAGGAAGGAAGAGTTACCAGGCATGATTTGGAAAAATCACCCGCATCTTTGTTACCCAACTTCTGTGACTGTTACCCAGCTCCTGTAACTGTCACCCAGCTCCTGTAACTGTCACCCAGCTCCTGTAACTGTCACCCAGCTCCTGTGATTGTGCTCCCCAGCTGCTGTACTCTTGTCACCCAGCTGCTGTACTATTGACTTAGCCCATCACCTGCTGTTGTGGGTACCAATGAGTTACCCACCTGCTGGGCTACTGTCAACCAGCTTCTGTGACCATCACCCACTGGCTGAAGGAGTCGCCGCCTGTTACCCAGGGATGATTGACCGTACTGCTGTCAACTGCCGGCAGTGACCTCACTCCATAGTCTGCCCGCCCTCACCAAACACCAGCCAAATCTACCAACTACCAGCTGCCTGGACCCCACCAATCACCCGTCACACCCATTCACCTATCACCCACCACTCACCCGCCGTAGTGCATGACCTACCACTAAACATCGCATCTGATGACAGTGTTAATGAGCTTCTTATCGCTATGCTGTGATTCTGCTGTCTGTTGATGGTGATTATGTTAGGCTGTATTGCTGCTATCTGCTGCCTGTGAGGCTGTGGTGCTGATGTCTGCTGAATGTGTTGCTGTCTTGCAGTAATGCTGCTGTCTGCTGCCTGTGAAGATGAGCAGTGATGCTGCCGCTATTCTGAGTGTTGCTATGCTGTTGCCATGCTGAGAGCTGACAGACTTCTGCTAGCTGGAATGCTGTTGTCTAGCTGTTGTCTGTAGTGTTGGAGTAGCGTATGAGGTATGCTGACTGGTGTGGTAGGATAAAGTGCTTGCCAATAAAGAGCTGTCTTCTTCAGAGATGGGGAAAGGACGTCAACCGTGGGGATGGACTCCAGCTGTTGGGACAAGCCTCTAAAAAGAAATCAGCCTATGGCTATTCGTATGTCCTCAGATGACGGTAAAACACCTAGCTTGGCTGGGTGCGTCATTCTTGTAAGATTGCGTGGTCCTGTGGGTTAGAGCGTCATGGGTTTTCGCTCACCATGAGGCGGGCCAAAACAGCATGGGTTCGAATCCTTGACTAGTCTCAGTGTTGTTATTGATCAATACCACTCGTTTGTGGTTACAATAATATAAAATACTGCTCGTTGGGCTAGTACACCAAACAAGGAGGAGAATGAAATTAGCTCAGAGGCGTCCTCACCACTGTATGTCCTCGGATGACGGTAAAACACCTAGGTTGTATATCGTGATCCGATCATGAGATATATCTAGCTTGGCTGGATGCGTGATCTTTGAAGGATCGCTGACTCAGAGGTAAGGTGATGCGCATGTTGTGTTGTCTCTTGAGGCGGGACAAGATGTCGTAGAGTCGAGCCCTGGCCTGCCGCAGTTCGGTATATATTTCAAAATCATTTGTTTAGTGATTTCATTGCTCTCTATCTCTCTCTCTTTATATATATATATATATATATATATATATATATATATATATATATATATATATATATATATATATATATATATAGGGTGTGTGTGAGAGAGAGAGATCGCGGTCGGCAGGGTTTGAACCATCCTGTGGAAAGTGTCATAACTCCCCAAGTGATGCCTTAGACCACTAAGGTACAGATGCCTCAAAAAGCTAGGCAGCTTGGATATAAGCCATGGGTTTTTCTGGCCCCGGGCACACCAATAAGTCTCAGACATTGCTTCCATCTATTTCTTAATCCTCCTGTACGTTCTGACCACATAAGCGATTTTATATCAAAACAATACGCGGAAACACGCGGAAGTTTATACAGAGAAAGATCGCAGTCAGTAGGATTTGAACCCACGTGTGGAGAGTTATTTCATCTCATCCTCCCGCCTGCATTGACAGCCAAGAAATATTTTAGAATGCTTAACAATGTACTAAATCATAAGCAGTATTTACAAGCATTTGATTTTAGAATCAGAAAATGCCGACAAAAATAACGCTGAAAACAAAGAAAACTCACCAGGAAATAGGTTGTCAGTTAGTAGGTCAAATGAGTGGAGGTTCCCTAGGTGTACAAGTTGGACGTCAGCTTCACCGTTGTTGCAGAACAAACACCGTCTGTATACCACCACTCCTCTTCTCTTTCCTCCTGCATAATAAAGTCTCTGGTTCTTAATCTAAACACTCACACACACACACACACACACACACACACACACACACACACACACATTCAAACATTCACACACACTTGGGTATATTCCACACACTGACTGGTCTCCATTCAGATATGGCTGACCAATAGGAGGCCGGAAGTTTTCATTAATAGGGTCAAGTCTGAATGGGGACCAGTAAATAGTGGCCGTCCACAAGGATCAGCTTTAGGTCCATTGTTGTTCATAATTTACATTAATGACCTTGAAGAAGGAATAACGAATGATAAAAATAAATTCGATGATGACACAAATATATGAGGAGTGATTGATTCTGAGGACAACGATGATCTTCAGCTGGATTTACACAAATTAAAGACATAGCAAATGCAGGTCAATTTTTGACGAGTGTAGAGTATTAGTCCTTGGTTACAAAAATAACTCCCATAAACCAGGTGATGTAGAGATTAATTATACAGAATGTGGAAAAGACTTGGTATTCATTGTAAGCAGAAATGTGAAGGTAAGATAACAACGCCTAAGTGATCCTAACTGGTAACTGTTGTGGTGCTAAGGTTGATGTGTAAGCTGTAGTCTTCTCCTGTATCATGGGGCCCATTGGCTGCCGTTGTCGGGTGGGAGCTTGTGCAGAAATATTGTCAGCTGGCTGAGCAAGGGCATGAACATGTGGCTGATGCTTTCTCGGCTTCCTTCGTTGCTGTGGCCGGAGAAGTGACTGGATTCATTGTTGCTGTAGCCTCGTCTGGGCGAGGGTGCTGCTCAGTGTTGAGGGCTCCATTTAAGAAACATAAGAAAGAAGGAACACTGCAGCAGGCCTACTGGCCCATGCGAGGCAAGTCCAATTCTCCCACCGGCTTAAGCCAATGCCCCGACCCAGCCAGGTCAGGTTACATTCACTTAAGGAAGGAGCAGGGCATCTGACCTAGTAGCACAAACTAGTCAGGTACAACTCACACCCACCCGCACCCACTCATATATTTATCTAGCCTATTTTTAAAACTACACAACGTTTTAGCCTCTATAACTGTACTCGGGAGTTTGTTCCACTCATCGACAACTCTATTACCAAACCAATGCTTTCCTATATCCTTCTGAATCTGAATTTATCCAACTTAAAGCCATTGCTTCGAGTCCTGTCAATACAAGATATTTTTAGCACGCTATTTACATCCCCTTTATTTATTCCTGTTTTCCATTTATATACCTCAATCATATCCCCCCTAATTCTACGCCTTTCTAGAGCGGGCCTCCAGCAGCAACAGCCTGGTTGACCAGGCAAGCACCAGCCGAGCCTGGCCCATGGCCGGGCTCAGAGAGTAGATACTCTCGAAACTCTTCAAAGGTATATCAAAGGTAAAGGTGCAGATTCAGGGCCCTCAGTCTATCCTCATAGGGAAGATTTCTGATACATGGAATCAACTTAGTCATCCTCCTTTGTACATTTTCCAGAGCATTTATATCCATTCTGTAATACGGTGACCAAAACTGTGCAGCATAATCTAGATGAGGCCTAACCAAGGATATATAGAGTTGAAGAACAACCTGAGGACTCCTATTATTTATGCTTCTTGATATGAAGCCAAGGATTCTGTTTGCTTTATTGCGAACACTTATGCACTGCTGTCTTGGTTTTAGATTACTGCTAACCAGAACTCCTAAATCCTTTTCGCAATCAGTAGTATTAAGATCTACATTATTTAGTTTATATGTGGCATGGTTATTGTCCTGTCCAATATTTAGAACTTTGCATTTATCTATATTAAACTGCATCTGCCACTTCTCCGACCACTGCATCAGTCTATTAAATCTTCCTGATGCTCTAATGTCTCATTTGATGAATTGAGAGGCCTATTTCGTGTCATCGACAAACTTTACTGTCGCTATTTATTCCATCATCTAGCTTTATGTAGAGTGACAAAATGGGCAATACTGACCTGTGGATACTTACCATGTACGCTTCCCACTCTGATTTCTCCCCATTTAGCAAACTCTCTGAGCATGTCAAGCTCATGGCTCATCAGGAGAAAATTTCTCATCGATAGGCTAATTTTCTCAATAGGAAAGCAAACTGGAGTTTTCCTTTACAGGCGGAGCCTCTGGTCAGTGCAGGTTCCAAGCATGATTCCTCTGCCGCAATTCGGATATCTAGATTCTGTGCTTCATGCCCATATTTCCTTAAACTGACCTCGGCATGAGTTTGTACCTCGGGCACATGGAAATAAATGGTAAATATACTGACACAATGGAAAAATAAACACATAGCAGTATAATTCCTTTATTGAGAACGTGCCCACGATGGCTAAGTCACAAACAGATCTACCTGGATAAGATTCAATGTTTTTAGGATTGTCAGGTGGAGATGCTGCATGTACAATCTTCAAGTAGTGTATGGAGTCTAACTTGGAAGCTTAACCAGAACAATGCTTTACAACATAGCTGAACCTATTGCAGAAACTTCTTCTTCGTACCCCACTTAAGAATGGAATACTGCAAGGTATCATGAAAACTTGTAATCTCTTCAAAGCTTCAAGGTTTAGACTCCATCACATCTCTGAAGTTGTCATGCAGCATTCTCCACCTACTAAATCTATAATACTCTGAATCTTGTATCAGAAGTATAAGCACGAAGTCAAAAAGGTATTTTACTGCTCTATGTTATTCCACCTCTAGCATGAAGCACCTCAGGTTCTGGTTGTTGCCAGTGATGACGACATTCCTCTCTTGCTAGAGTGTCCACAAATAGATGTCATGGGACTGACAGAGTCAGACACAAACGCCTCAAAATACGATTCTACGGCAGCAGGTATCCCAAGGTACCCCAAAGTACATGAATGGATTTCTGTTTCACTTCTGCCAAGCTGCTGCTAGCAGCTACCTTAAAGAGTTGTGACCTTCCTGTTGCTGGGTATCATCCACTACTCTGGAGCCAGATGGGCCGATGTTTGCGTCATGCAACTACCTTCCTAAGCGTTTTAACTCAAGATATCCTCGGGAATATGCCGAGACAAGTATGGCACTGGCAGAGAACCACAATGGACAGGTATTTACAAATGGTTCTGTCGACATCGGTGGGAAAGGCAGCACACGCTCTGTGTGCCTCTCGAACACTGCAGATCCTTCAACTGAGCTGGTGGCGATTCAGAGTACTGTCCGTTACGACATCGGCTACGATCTGTCATATGGACTCCTTTTGCAATCGTGCTTTCCATTCACAACCACAGGACAATATTCACCTCATCATCGATCCTGAGGTATTGACAGCCTTGGAAGCTCAGGGTAACAGAACGACATTGAACTCGATCCCGAGTCACTGGCATCTGGGGATGATGCAAGGCACCACAGATCTCCATGTGGGCATACGCCCCATCAGCCTAGCCGACCAAACTGGTGGCCTAAGTAATGAAACTTATGGGGACTGGATGATACCCCATCTCAACAGCAACTCAGGGAGAACTCCTTCCATATAACAGAAGCTGGTCCATAAGGCACTGCACTGCCATCCATCGGCTTCAGAATGGATATAAATTCATTGGAAAACATTCAGAGTAGAATAACAAAATTAATCCACTGTACAATAATAATAATAATAATAATAATAATAATAATAATAATAATAATAATAATAATACTTTATTGAGACATGGTACAATGATACATGGTTGGGTAGACAAGATACATAGTTATTGATGAGATGTACATGCCAAAAGCCCCTAATAGGCTGAGACCCGTGAACCTTCACTTTCTTGAGAGACACAGAATGAGAGGAAATATCATTGAATTTTATAAGTGGATGATGAACATAACAAAAGTGATGTAAATTAAGTACTGAGGATTTAGAATCAAGTAAGAACCAGAAATAACGGTTTAAAATTAGAAATATTTAGATTTAGAAAAGACGTAGGACGTGGTTTTGATAAGACATGTCTTGTATTAGCCAGTAGGCCTGCTGCAGTGTTCCTCCATTCTTATGTTCTTATTAAATCCAAACTTTAGCTATTCATCTGCCTCAATAATTGTTTTCAATTTTAATGTTTTACCTATAAATATTCCTTACCTGAAAGTTAAAAAAAGAAATATGGACGTCTACTTACTTTCTTGAGTGAGAATCTTCATAAACCGTTTGTATTGATGGAGATGGTAGCTGAAGGTAGAAGTCATGGAGGGCGAGGTAGAGAGCATTGACAGTGTTGCGGAGACTGTGGTGGAGGAGCACCTCTTTCAGTGTGGACCTCCCACCCACCACCACAACCACAGTCTCTGGCAGCATCCATAAACCTGACTCTTCAAGCAACCTGATAAGGAATTAAGGTATCTCTGTAACTTTTAACTCTCTTAATGTTACTTGTAATAAAATATATTTCTCAGTGTAGCGACAAAGTTTTGAGAAATTGACATTAGATTTTTATGCTTCATAATGTTGTAAATGTGACTCGTTTTCGAGAATATTTATATTGATAAATGTAGCGTCCTCAGAAAAAAAATATGCAATAATTACTGTATATTTATTTCTATTTCATCTAACATTATATTTCTAAGGTTATTATCGTTAACAGCTAAAGCAAAAATATGATGCTATATATTTTCATTGGTGTTATATCTTTGCCTTGCGTATATAGGCAGGATGCAACAATTACACTACTTTTGGCTCGCTGAAATATAAAATTCATTACAGAACATGAAAAGGATGACTAAAAGGATTCACTGTATAAGGAATCTCCCATATGAAGACAGAATTTTCACTCTGTTGAGGGAATAGCATAGAAATGTATAAGTGAATGATGTGCATACACAAAGGCGATATAAAATACAATACTTAGGATATCGAATCAGGAAAGAACCATAGATAACGGATTTAAGTTAGATAAATTTAAATTTAGAGAGGACATCGACAGAGTAGGATAATCGAGGCTAAGACCCTGGTAGCTTCAAAAAGAGATTGAACAAATTAATGAGTGGGAGGTTGGGTTTGATTGGTGTGGAGTAAATTGTTTGGTAGCTTTGAAAAAGGGTGTTTTTGATAAGGACATGCCTTGTATAGGTCAGTAGGCCTTCTGCAATGTTCAAGAATGAGACACTTATGCAACATATGGGAATCTTTAATGAGGAAACGTTTCGCCATACAGTGACTTCATCAGTCCAATACAAAGAAGAATGGTGTAAGGACAAAAAAGGTGGAGGTAGTCAGTCCTTCAGTCTGGAGTCGATGTGTTTAGGCCATCAGTCTCGAAAAAAGTATAGCATATGGTCGAAAAAATTACTTATATATTGTAGTCAGGTGAGTGAAAGCATAAGGAGGCTAAGTCACAGTGGAACCACCCACTAGCGTAAGTAGGTCTTCGTCCAAAGGTTGGAAAAGTGTTGAAGAATTCCTTGTATCAAGTTCCTATGATGTTGCAGTGTCTGACAAATGTAATAAATGGTTTTCAAAATCGACAAGTTGAAGATTGAGACACTTATGCAACATATGGGAATCTTTATTAAGGAAACGTTTCGCCAAACAGTCAGACACTGCAACATCCTGGGATCGTGATGCAAGGAACTCGTCAACACTTGTCCAATCTTTGGAAGAAGACCTACTTACACTAGTGGATGGTTCCACTAGTGTAAGTGTGCTGTACTTTCTTCGAGACTGATGGGCTGAACACGTCGACTCCAGGCTGAGGGACTGATTACTCAAGCTCCTCCTCTCCTTACACCTTTCTTCTTTATACTGGAATGATGAAGCCGCTGTGTGGCGAGAACTCTTCTTCAGGCTGAGGGTCTAAACACGGCAAAACTACTTGTCGCTTCTCTGAACCATTTATCTACATTCCTGTCAGACACACAACATTTTGGGATCTTGATACTAGGAATTCTTCACTTACCTAACCTATAGGTATGACCTACTTCCACATGTGGATTTATCCACTGTGATAATGCCTACGACTGATTCTCCTCACCTGTCTACAATATATAAGCCACTACGTCGCGCATATGCTGTATTTTGAAGATTGTTGGACTTATTACATCAACTCCAGGGGCTGAGGGACTGATTACCTCAAACCCCTTTTAATCTTCACAATTTTTTTGAATAAGACTGATGAAGCGACAGTGTGGCGAAAGGTTTCCTCAATAAAGATACCCAAGAGTTGCATATGTGTCTAATTTGTCTATGTCTTAGAGGTTGAGTGACTGATTATATCGTCTTTACATCTCTACTGCTTCTGCTTATTCCCCTGTACTCGACTGAAGAAGCCTACTGTGTAGGCGAAACGTGCATATCATAATGATATGCACTGGATAGTAAGCAACTACTTAATGTGGTGATCAAGTCTTGTAATCAACGTAACTTAAGGTTAAACACACCATGAAAATAAATTCTATATATCTTGCATTCTTTTTTAATATATTGATATTATTTTTATTTATGCGTCAACTGTTTACTTTACTAATGTTTTTATCAGTGAAGTAATTTATATGAGTTACCTGAGAACGAGACTGGTGCTGTTGGTGTCAGTGAGATCGATGATGAGACCTCGACAAGTAGTTCTGACGTCGTACCACAGACCCTTAAAGAACAGGTCCTGTTCCAACTGATACTTGGAGGACATTAACCCAGCCTCCACCACCACGCCAGCCTCCACACTCTCACTCAGTCTTCTGAGGGATACAAATTCACATTATTTCACCAATGAAATTGTCCATTAAATTCACTTTTTTCGACCCCCTTCCATGCACAAGGTCTGACATACCTGCTTCAAACTCACTCTCACTTTTCTTTGGACACTTTCAATCGATTTCTCTTACGTTGACATGAGAAATGACCGTAAATCATCAGATGGAGGAGGGTGTGCAACCCTATTTTTGGATAGAGTAATTCAATGACATTTAATAAAATCAGTCATCATTTTCATTAGTTGTCAACGTCTCCATAATATTTAAAGGATGATGCATCCTAAAGACAGGATATTATTCAGTAAATTATTTTCATGTAAGTAGAAAATTGTCACTATAATGAACAAGCTAAAGAATATTTGAAAGTGATACATCGGTGTGATAACTAGAAAATTCCTTGGTGTGTCTTGCTGAACACAGGGTTCACTTTATTGCTGGGTTCCATTGGTCTCAGTTTGCAAAATTTCTAAGCCGTTTATCACACCAAATTTGATTAAATAATAAAATAACTGTCTGTTAATTAACTAACCAATAACATTTTTGATCCATTTTAATAGTGTAACAATTATGTATCCAGTAAGAAAGATGATCCTCAGTAACTTCAACACTCATACATCCAGTAAGAAGATGATCCTCAGTAACTTCAACACTCATACATCCAGTAAGAAGGATGATCCTCAGTAACTTCAACACTCATACATCCAGTAAGAAAGATGATCCTCAGTAACTCAACATCACATCAGTGAAGGATGATCCCCAGTAACTTTAACACTCATTCATCCAGTAAGAAAGACGATCCTCAGTAACTTCAACACTCATACATGCAGTAAGAAAGATGACCCTCAGTAACTTCAACACTCATACATCCAGTAAGAAAGATGATCCTCAGTAACTTCAACACTCATACATGCAGTAAGAAAGATGATCCTCAGTAACTTCAAAACTCATACATCTAGTAAGAAAGACGATCCTCAGTAACTTCAACACTCATACATCCAGTAAGAAGGATGACCCTCAGTAACTTCAACACTCATACATGCAGTAAGAAAGATGATCCTCAGTAACTTCAAAACTCATACATCCAGTAAGAAGGATGATCCTCAGTAATTTCAACATTCATACATCCAGTAAGAAAGATGATCCTCAGTAACTTAAACACTCATACATGCAGTAAGAAAGATGATCCTCAGTAACTTCAAAACTCATACATCCAGTAAGAAGGATGATCCTCAGTAACTTCAACACTCATACATCCAGTAAGAAAGATTCTCAGTAACTTCAACACTTATACATCCAGTAAGAAGGATGATCCTCCGAAACTTCAACACTCATACATCATAAGAACATAAGAAAAAAGGAACACTGCAGCAGGCCTACTGACCCATGCGAGGCAGGTCCATCACTCCCCTGCTTAGATCTGACTACCTGGAGTTAACCCTCTCCAGGTAGTCAGGTCACTTCCACTTAAGGAAGGAGCATGGCATAAGACCCAGTAGCACAAACCAGTGTGAGTTGGACCAACTCACACCCACCGACATCCACTCATGTATTTATCTAACCTATTTTTAAAACTACACAACGTCTTAGCTTCTATGACGGTACTCGTGGAGTTTGTTCCACTCATCCACAACTCTATTACCAAACCAGTGCTTTCCTATATCCTTCCTGAATCTGAACTTTTCCAACTTGAAACCATTGCTGCGAGTCCTGTCTTGGCTGGATATTTTCAGCACGCTATTTACATCCCCTTTATTTATTCCTGTTTTCCATTTATACAACTCAATCATATCCCCGCTAATTCTACGCCTTTCTAGAGAGTGCAGATTCAAGGCCCTCAGTCTATCCTCATAAGGAAGATTTCTGATACATGGGATCAACTTTGTCATCCTCCTCTGTACGTTTTCCAGTGCATTTATATCCATTCTGTAATACGGTGACCAGAACTGTGAAGCATAATCTAAATGAGACTTAACCAAGGATATATAGAGTTGAAGAACAACCTGAGGACTTCTATTATTTATACTTCTTGATATGAAGCCAAGGATTGTGTTAGCTTTATTGCGAACACTTATGCACTGTTGTCTTGGTTTCAGATTACTGCTAACGAGAACTCCTAAATCCTTTTCGCAATCACAAGTATTAAGATCTACATTATTCAGTTTATATGTGGCATGGTTATTGTCCTGCCCAACATTTAGAACTTTGCATTTGTCTACATTAAACTGCATCTGCCATTCAAATCATCCTGGAGTGCTCTAATGTCCTCATTAGAATGAATTGGACAGCCTATTTTGGTGTCATCAGCAAATTTGCTTATGTTGCTATTTATTCCCTCATCTATGTCGTTTATGTAAATTGTGAACAACAAGGGGCCAAAAACTGACCCCTGTGGGACACCGCTTGAAACGTGCCCCCATTCTGATTACTCCCCATTTATGCAAACTCTCTTCCGCCTATTTGTCAACCATGCCTCTACCCAGGAAAAAAATTCTCCTCCTATTCCGTGTGCCTTAAGTTTTCTCAATAGCCTCTGATGTGGAACTCTATAGAAAGCCTTACTGAAGTCCATATACACAATATCATATTCATTACTATGATCTACCTCCTCAAACACCTTAGTGAAAAAAGTTAGTAAATTCGTAAGACAGGAACGCCCCTTAGTAAAACCGTGTTGAGATTCATTAATCAATTTATGCCTTTCAAGATGGCTACGAATTGCCTCGGCAATTATTGATTCCATAAATTTACCAACTATGGATGTAAGGCTTATTGGTCTATAGTTCGAAGCTAAGGACCTGTCACCTGCCTTGTAAATAGGTGTTACATTTGCCATTTTCCACTTGTCTGGCACTATGCCAGTTTGTTGAGATATATTGAAAAGATTAGCCAAAGGTTTGCTAAGTTCCTCTTTACAGTCCTTTAAAACTCTTGCAAACAGTTCATCATGGCCTGGGGATTTGTTAGGTTTTAATTTCTCTATTTGTCTGAGGACCTTGTCACTAGTTACCCCAATCGAGCATAGTTTATTATCTTCCTGTTCTACATAATTTATTATTTCTGGAATTTTGCTAGTATCTTCCTGAGTAAAAACTGAGAGGAAGTAAGTATTGAAAATTTCACACATATCCTTATCACTGTCATTGATCTGACCTGAGTTATTCTTAAGTGGGCCTATCTTGTTCCTAATCATACTTCTGTATACCTGAAAGAACCCTTTTGGGTTAGTCTTCGAATTCCTTGCGACCTTAGCCTCATAATCCCTTTTTGCTTTTCTTATTCCTTTTTTTATTTCTCTCTCTAATTGAAAATATTAATTTCTTATCTGCCCATCCCCTCTTTTGATACGCCTATATATGCCTCTCTTTTGACCAATGAGATGTTTTAATCTATTGTTCATCCATTTAGGATCATTTTTGTTAGATCTAATTTCCCTACTCTGGACAAAAGTTGTCTGGGCAGCTAGAACTACGCTCTAAAAAACGTCATATTGGCAACCAAAACCACCTACCTGACCCATAGTCAGGTCATCCCAATTTAGCCCACCTAGGTAATTTCTAAACCCCGTGAAGTCGGCTAAGCGAAAGTCAGGAACAGAGACTTGATTGCAGTTATCTGGGTAATTCCATGATATATTGAAACTAAGTGATTTGTGATCGCTTTTCCCTAGCTCTCATTAACCTCAAGATTATTAATTAGTGATTCTTTGTTGGCAAGAACCAAATCAAGCAAGTTGCTACCTCCAGTTGGTTCTGTCACAAACTGTTTGAAAAAAACAATCCTGAACCGTATCAAGAAAGTCACTAGACTCAAGATTTCCTGTCACATTGTTCCAATCAATTTGTCTTAAGTTAAAATCTTCCATTAACACAACCTTTTCATATCTAGACGCCTTATGAATTATGTCCCATAGCAGCTTACTGCACTCCCTATCCAGGCTTGGGGGCCTGTAAATCACACCCAAAATTGATTTTTCACGACCCTCGAGAAACTGTAGCCAAACAGATTCTGTGTCCGATGTTTCTAATCTTATATCTTGTCTAACACAACAATTTAAATTATCTCTGACATACATCGCCACTCCACCACCCTTCCTGTTGACCCTATCAATGTGGAATAGTTTATAACCCTGTATGTTGCACTCAGAAGGCATTTCTTTATCTTTCAGGTTGAACCAGGTCTCTGTTATAGCAATAATATCTATATTACCTGCACTTGCAAGTAATCTTAGCTCATCTATCTTATTTCTTAGACTCCTACTATTTGTATAGTAAACCTTAAGGAAGGTAGTCACTCGTTGCCCTCTACTATCTCTCTTTGTTTGTTGATAAATTGCTTTGCCTTTATTAGTAACTTTATTTTGAATATTGTTTTTTAATTAAGCATATCCCTGAGGTATCCTGGTAATATCTGCTGTTTCCAACCCTAATACTACAGCCTGATTGTTTTCCACAAACACCCATACCTCTATAATCTATCAGTTTAAAGTCCTAGACAAGTCTTCAATGACCCCCTCAATCGAATTGGCTAATGCAACCACTCCAGCCCCAGAGAGATGAACCTCATCCCTTGCATACATATCACGTTTGCCATAGAATTTGTCCCAGTTATCAATGAATGGGATTGCAAGTTCCTTGCAGTACCTGTTTAGCCAGCAATTTATACCAATTGCCCTAGACATTCATTCATTGCCCACTCCCATTCTAGGCAAAATGCTACATATGATTGGGATCCCTCCCTTGGACCTGAGTACTTCTATGGCTGACCTGTACTTATCTAGTAGCTCCTGTCTCCTGGCCTTCCCAATGTCATTTCCACCAGCACTAAGACAGATAATGGGCTTGTTCCCATTACCTGACATAATATTATCCAACCTGCTACTATGTCACCAACACCAGATCCTGGGAGGCACACCCCCTGTCTGACCTTCATATGTCTGTTACAAAAAGCACAGTCCATATATCTTACCTGAGAGTCACCCACAATTAGAATATTCTTACCTTGATTTGCAGGGGAGTCAGTGGTACCTTTAACCTCACTAACCAGTGAAGTACACTCGTCCTGGAGAACAGAGAATCGATTTCCTACCTTCACATCTTCTCTATTAACCTTCCACTCTCAATGCTGGCAACAATTTTCTCCTTACCAGCACCAACCATCTCACACTCACTCCCAAACCTTCCTAGGCGAAGCTTCAGCCTTTTATTTTCCTCCTGAAGAAGTAGAACCTCCTCCTTCAACACTTTAACCTGAGATTCTAAAACACTGCAGCAAGCCATGTGCTCGGTAACACCCCACTCTAGTTCTGTAAATTTTAATTTGCCTTTTTCACTAAATAAATTTGTTTCCGTGTAATAACTTGAGAATGTATGATTTGATCGGTTTCAAACTAAGCCCTGGTGGGTTTCAACTGTCAGCATTTTTGTATAGAAAATGCGCTGTGCATGTGGTAATTTGACAACTTTATCGGACAAATATATCAAACTGATTTTCTTAAAAAGCACAAAATCAAGAATTTTACATAGAATAAAACGGCAAAAAAAAAAAAAATGAAAAGTCGTATTTTTTGGCCATTTAAAGCTTCAAAGTTTAAATTTAATTCTATAATTTTGGAAGATTTTATGCTTGAGTCGGTCATAATGTTATGGTTTCAGAACGCCTTATTCGATCTTCTAACTTTCAACCCTGGTCATCTATACCCATATTTAGTGGAAGGTTCTTGCAACAACAGCAAGTGCAGGTAACATCTGCTTAAATTTACACAGGACATTCTTCAAACTAATTTCCACATCAAAATTTCAACGCTCGTGAATCCTTCATTAAAAAAGTGTATGGGAGCCATTGTTTTTTCTCGAAATGGTATAAAATTATTTTGCATTAAATAATTGAAGTATGCCTTTTCAAGGGAAGATACTTACGTAAGTGTTCAGCTCTGATCCAAAGGAGTTTATTTTATATGAAGACATTTGTTAGGCACTAAACAAAAAAAAAAGGAAATTATTTCTTTCAATGTCTTCTTGCAATGTTCCTCTTTCTTAGTTTTTGACTGAATCCACTAATACTACTACTGCTACCTCTACCACTACCTCTCTTCTTCCTTTCCTACTACCTCTACCACTACCTCTCTTCTTCCTTTCCTACTACCTCTCTTGTTCCGTCCCTGTCTGCTGGCCTATATATATAATACTCCCTCCTCTCCTTTGTGTTAGTGTGACTTTGTAAATGGTCCAAGTCGGACCGAAACATCGTCGTAATCTGGTATCTTCTATGTGCGGGTTATTTGTGTACGTAAATATGCTAGCCTTGTTAAAAATGTGACTATACATATTACACATTTAAACCAATTATAAATAAGTATATCTCACCTTAGTATTGCGGAGGTAATGTGTGAGTTTTGAGAAGTGGTGATGAGTACCAGGTGACAGCCGGAGAGATGATGCTCCACCACCTGCTTCACCATCACGCTCACCTGCTCCAACACCTGGGTCACCGTCAAGCTCACCTGCTCCAACACCTGGTTCACCGTCAAGCTCACCTGTTCCACGGGTTCACCCACATCTTGACTAAGTCTGGGGGCTGAGTTTACCACAGCTGCCGCCAACACCACTATACGACAGCCTAGTGACATAGTTCTGCCGAATAACATGAATATTTGAATTAATGGAAAAGTGAAATATTTTTTTTACTAGGTACATCCCGACAGAAGGAATATATACTTACTATCATATTCTTCTGTCTTCTTCCTCCAAGAGGTTCCTAAGTTTCCCTGCGATGACTTTAGAGCGCCTCTTCTAAGCTTCAAATTTTGAACATTAGTATATCACATATAAAGGAAATTAATAGGTACTGTCCTGGTGCTAAGATTCTTTAGCACATACACATCCGAAGTTCGTTTTCTTCCCTCTTCGTATTTTTGGCATCCTTTTCCTAATCTTCATTTCATGACTAATAATCATGGATATACGAATACGCATTAGCTGTCTTTCTATATACTGTTAATTTAAATTTTGCCTTCTCTCTGGACCAGTACGTCTAAAAA
>WNWK01020745.1:0-30000 GCA_009830355.1 Cherax destructor | reverse complement strand
GAGCCCAGGCCTCCCTAACCTTCTGTATACTCTTCCTCTCTTCATATGCTGTCTTTTGTGCTACTGTGTGGTGGGTGCTGCCTTCACTGTGCTACTGTGTGGTTGGTACTGCCTTCACTGTAGTACTGTGTGGTGGGTGCTGCCTTCACTGTGCTACTGTGTTGTGGGTGCTGCCTTCACTGTGCTACTGTGTGGTTGGTACTGCCTTCACTGTAGTACTGTGTTGTGGGTGCTGCCTTCACTGTGCTACAGTGTGGTGAGTGCTGCCTTCACTGTAGTACTGTGTGGTGGGTGCTGCCTTCACTGTAGTACTGTGTGGTGGGTGCTGCCTTCACTGTAGTACTGTGTGGTGGGTGCTGCCTTCACTGTAGTACTGTGTGGTGGGTGCTGCCTTCACTGTAGAACTGTGTGGTGGGTGCTGCCTTCACTGTAGTACTGTGTGGTGAGTGCTGCCTTCACTGTAGTACTATGTGGTGAGTGCTGCCTTCACTGTAGTACTGTGTGGTGGGTGCTGCCTTCACTGTGCTACTGTGTGGTGAGTGCTGCCTTCACTGTAGTACTATGTGGTGAGTGCTGCCTTCACTGTAGTACTGTGTGGTGAGTGCTGCCTTCACTGTGCTACTGTGTAATGAGTGCTGCCTTCACTGTAGTACTGTGTGGTGGGTGCTGCCTTCACTGTAGTACTGTGTGGTGAGTGCTGCCTTCACTGTAGTACTGTGTGGTGGGTGCTGCCTTCACTGTGCTACTGTGTGGTGAGTGCTGCCTTCACTGTAGTACTGTGTGGTTGGTGCTGCCTTCACTGTGCTACTCTGTGGTGGGTCATACCTTCACTGTGCTACTGTGTGGTGGGTTGTACCTTCACTGTGCTACTGTGTGGTGGGTCCAACCTTCACTGTGCTACTCTGTGGTGGGTCCTACCTTCACTGTGCTACTGTGTGGTGGGTTGTACCTTCACTGTGCTACTGTGTGGTGGGTTGTACTTTCATTGTGCTACTGTGTGGTGGGCCCAACCTTGACTGTGCTACTGTGTGGTGGATCCTGCATTCATTGTGCTACTGTGTGGTGAGTTCTACCTTCACTGTGCTACTGTGTGGTGGGTTCTACCTTCACTGTGCTACTGTGTGGTGGGTCCTACCTTCACTGTGCTACTGAATGGTGGGTCATACCTTCACTGTGCTACTGTGTGGTGGGTCCTACCTTCACTGTGCTACTGTGTGGTGGGTCTTACCTTCACTGTGCTACTGTGTGGTGGGTTCTACCTTCACTGTGCTACTGTGTGGTGGGTTCTACCTTCACTGTGCTACTGTGTGGTGGGTTCTACCTTCACTGTGCTACTGTGTGGTGGGTTCTACCTTCACTGTGCTACTGTGTGGTGGGTTCTACCATAACAGACTGTGTCCCGTAGCTCGGTTGGTAGCGCACTCCGCTCACACACTGAGTGTCCGTGGTTCGATTCCCGGTAAGGATGAAAACACTGAGTGTGTTTCCTTAAGACACCTGCTGCCCCTCTTCACCTAGCTGTAAGTAGGTACCTGGGTGTTAGCCTGCTGGTGTGGGTCGCATCCTGGGGACAAAATTAAGCTAAGTTGCTGGAAATGTTCTTCATAACCAGGGGCTTTCTGTATAGTATGTCACTGATGTCAGCTATGGTCTGTATAAGTTGTATCATATACTTGTAGAAATGTTAATTTTTTTACAGTATATTGTATGACTTTTCCTTTGAAATTTTCAGATTTTCACCTGATTCCACGAATTTTCCATTAATTTCAGTATTCGGGTAAATATTTGTGTGTAGAGGCAATCGCTGAAATTAATTAAGAGATCCAAATTAGGAGTAAAAATAATTAACTAAAGCGAATACACAAGAAGAAGACTGATGGGCGGCATTAGAACACAGAGGATAAATTAGACACATGTACAACATCTGGGTATCTTTACTTGTAGACGTTTCGCCCACCAGTGGCTATGTCAATACAACACAAGACTGGAGAGGTTGGCCAAGGGACTGATTTCCACATCTACTCCTCCAGTCTTGCGTATTGTACTGACAGAGATACTGGTGTGAGCGAAACATCTACATAGTAGAGATATCCAGGTGTTTGCACATGTGTCTGATTTATCATCTGGTCGGTAGTGTACATCATTAATATTCAACTTGAACACAGGTTCCCATTTGTACACTTGTACACTCTTTACCCCTATGGAAGGTGTATTCGCTTCTATGGAGACTTGATGACAACACAGGTTGAGACACTTGAAACAAATAATAGACACAACAAACGCAAAGTATAACAATAAGGAAAATAATTAATAATAAAAGAGTGTAAGATTCTTTCGTTCGCCCACAGATGACCTCTTCGATGTGATGAACGGGGTCCACGGGGAGCAGCTCTCTGACTGTGTCCTGGCACAGACTGGAGTGGTGAGTCTTGGACTGACACTTGTCTCCCAACACACACGTCTGCCTTTGATTGTATATTTCCACTTGGGTCTTGATAATCAGTCTATCCCTAACGGCATATTTCTACAATTAAATGAATGAGAGAGAGATATGAATTTCAACTAACACAAGACTATGTTCTAGGTGTCACAGGGAGAGGTTAACCAGGCAGCCATCTACCTAGCCTTGGCTGGCACTACAGTCAGCGGGGAGCCAGCCAAACAGAATGCTTTCTTCGACGCTGTCAGCAAGTGTCCAGAGCCAACCAAGTCACAGGTACCACACCCCTGCCTCCCCTGCCAGCCACACTCCTGCCAGCCACACCCCTGCCTCCCCTGCCAGCCACACCCCTGTCTCCCCTGCCAGCTACACCCATACCTTCCCTGCTAGCCACACCCCTACCTTCCCTGCTAGCCACACCCCTGCCTGCCCTGCCAGCCACACCCCTGCCTGCCCTGCCAGCCACACCCCTGCCTGCCCTGCCAGCCACACCCCTGCCTCCCCTGCCAGCCACACCCCTGCCTCCCCTGCCAGCCACACCCCTGCCTCCCCTGCCAGCCACACCCCTGCCTCCCCTGCCAGCTACACCCATACCTTCCCTGCTAGCCACACTCCTACCTTCCCTGCCAGCCACACCCCTTCCTTCCCTGCCAGCCACGCCCATACATTCCCTGCTAGCCACACCCATGCCTTCCCTGCCAGCCACATCCCTACCTTCCCTGCCAGCCACACCTCTACCTTCCCTGCCTGCCACACCCCTACCTTCCCTGCCAGCCACTCCCCTACCTTCCATGCTAGCCATACCCATGCTTTCCCTGCCAGTCACACCTTTACCTTCCCTGCTTCCCTGCCAACCACATCTCTACCTTCCCTGCCAGCCACACCCATACCTTCCCTGCCAACTACACCCTTACTTTCCCTGCCAGCCACACCCCTACCTTCTCTGCCAGCCACACCCCTCTCTCCGTCCCCTGCCAGTCACACTTCTCCCTTCCCTGCCAGTCACACCTTCTACCTTCCCTGCCAGTCACACATTCTACCTTCCCTGCCAGCCACACATTCTACCTTCCCTGCCAGCCACATCTCTACCTTACTAGCCAACCATACCCCTACCTTCCCTGCCATCTACACCCTTACGTTCCCTGCCAGCCACACCCCTACCTTCTCTGCCTATCACTCCCCTCTCTCCCTCCCTGCCAGCCACACTTCTCCCTTCTCTGCCAGTGACACCCTTACCTTCCCTGCCAGCCACATCTCTACCTTACTAGCCAACCATACCCCTACCTTCCCTGCCAGCCACACCCCTACCTATCCATGTATATTCAGCCCAATGACTGTGCCACGTAGGCCTACGTAATCGTAATCACCCATCCACACCAACCATCCCCCTTACCACCACCTCACCCATCCACGCCCACACCACAACTCACACTACCATCCACGCCCACACCACAACTCACACTACCATCCACGCCCACACCACAACTCACACTACCATCCACGCCCACACCACAACTCACACTACCATCCACGCCCACACCACAACTCACACTACCATCCACGCCCACACTACCATCCACGCCCACACCACAACTCACACTACCATCCACGCCCACACCACAACTCACACTACCATCCACGCCCACACCACAACTCACACGACCATCCACGCCCACACCACAACTCACACGACCATCCACGCCCACACCACAACTCACACTACCATCCACGCCCACACCACAACTCACACTACCATCCACGCCCACACCACAACTCACACTACCATCCACGCCCACACCACAACTCACACTACCATCCACGCCCACACCACAACTCACACTACCTTCCACGCCCACACCACAACTCACACTACTATCCACGCCCACACCAAAACTCACACTACCATCCACGCCCACACCACAACTCACACTACCATCCACGCCCACACCACAACTCACACTACCATCCACGCCCACACCACAACTCACACTACCATCCACGCCCACAACACAACTCACACTACCATCCACGCCCACAACACAACTCACACTACCATCCACGCCCACAACACAACTCACACTCACCCATCACACTGTCCCACAACACAACTCACACTACCATCCACGCCCACAACACAACTCACACGACCATCCACGCCCACACCACAACTCACACTACCATCCACGCCCACAACACAACTCACACGACCATCCACGCCAACACCACAACTCACACTACCATCCACGCACACAACACAACTCACACTACCATCCACGCCCACAACACAACTCACACTACCATCCACGCCCACAACACAACTCACACGACCATCCACGCTTACAGCACAACTCACACTACCATCTACGCCCACACCACAACTCACACTACCATCCACGCCCACACCACTACTCACACTACCATCTACGCCCACACCACAACTCTCACTACCATCCACGCCCACACCACAACTCACACTACCATCCACGCCCACACCGCAACTCACACTACCATCTACGCCCACACCATACTCTCTACACCACCAACCACGCACACACCACCCCTCACGCCTACGCCATCACCCACGATTACTGATATTCACGCCCGCACCATCAATAACACCTATAAGACTAACCACGCCCACATCACCCACGCCAATCCAACCATCAATACCCAAGCAACTACCCACATCCTCATTACAACCCACGCCCACACTCCCTCCACCCCCACACGCCCACACAACCGCCCATGCTGACGCCACCACCCACACTCATCATTACCACCCACCATCACTACGACCTACACCAGTACTAACGCCCACACAACCCTCGCCCACACCGTCCACTCCCACACTACCACCCATGTGTTCAGTAGCACGTGCAGAGTGACCCACTACGACCACACAACCATCCACACTTACACCATCATGTACACTCACACTCCTCTTACATACCACCAACAACACTCACACCACCACCAACACTCACAACACCACCCATGAGCACTCACACCACCCATAAACACTCACACCACCACCAACACTCACAACACCACCCATGAGCACTCACACCACCTATAAACACTCGCACCACCATCAACACTCACACCACCACCCACAAACACTCACACCATCACCCACAAACACTCACGCCACCACCCACAAACACTCGCACCACCACCCACAAACACTCGCACCACCACCCACAAACACTCACGCCACCACCCACAAACACTCGCACCACCACCCACAAACACTCGCACCACCAACCAGAAACACACCACCACCCACAAACACACCACCACCTACAAACACACCACCCAGAAACACACCACCACCCATAAACACACAACCACCCAGAAACACACCACCACCCATAAACTCACCACCACCCACAAACACACCACCACTCAGAAAAACACCACCACCCACAAACACACCACCACCCACAAACACACTATTACAAAGAAACACACCACCACCCAGAAACACACCACCACCCAGAAACACACCATCACCCAGAAACACACCACCACCCAGAAACAAGTCCCCACCCACAAACACACCACCACCCACAAACAGACCACCACCCACAAACACACCACCACCCACAAACACACCACCACCCACAAACAGACCACCACCCACAAACCACCCACAAACACACCACCACCCACAAACACACCACCATCGCCCACAGTTAAACTTCAAGGCACACTCTCCCTCTACTGGGTCAATTACACTCGATCAATCATACCCTTGTGCCTCACTAAATACACATACCACATTAACTGTGTTCATTCAACCTGTAGACTGAACACCAACCATTTGGTACCACTGCCATAATTACACTTTCTTATGAGACTAATCATGGACTCTTACCATGACAATTAGTACGTAGTTTCGCAAAGTTAATTACGCACAAGTGTGCCTTGCCACTGCGTCAATTACGCACGAGTGTGCCTTGCCACTGCGTCAATTATGCACAATCAACCACAACTGTTATTAATAGGTAGAAGAGAGTTGGTTAATTGGATTTAAATGCCTGGCGACTACACGAGGGTCAAAGTGTATCAGGAATTAAAATATACTTTAAGTGTATATACGCTGAGAGATTTACACCGAGAGATTTACATCTCTCAGTGTATAAATTCTTGCTAGGACTGTTTTCTACCCACCTCCAGCATACCTGGAGTATACCTGGAGAGGGTTTCAGGGGTCAACGCCCCCGCGGCCCAGTCTGTGACCAGGTCTAGTGATGGACCAGGGCCTGATCAACCAGGTTGTTGCTGCTGGCCGCACGCAAGCCGACGTACTAACCACAGCCCGGCTGATCAGGTATTGATCAGCCGGGCTGTGGTTAGTACACCAGTGTTAGCCAGGGCTCTAACGATAACACACAACTATCTGTGATCGTCCCAAACACAGCTCAAGCTGCAACAACTATGTCCTGACCACTGGATGACGCTAGACGTGCAATTACTGCACATTTGACCTTCCTTTTGAAGGTATTTTGACTGGTGGCAGACAGCTGATAGTGCCTGACCACGTTTTAGCTTTTTATAACAGCCTTGATCTGACACCACATGGAATATCTGAATGGAATAATAACAAGTCTCAGACACACATATGACGATATGCAGTCACGTGTATAACAGGAACCTCAGATACCACACATATACTGTACACACACACATAGTATACTATACGAGGTCTGCCAAACATGCATGTAGACATATATATGACAAACACTGCCACACAATTATGTATATGACATTCACCAGACCTAAAACTGACCACTACATATGTACCAGTGGAGTCAGATAGATATCAATTAAGCTCAAAATTCTTGTATTTGTGTGTGTGTGTGTGTGTGTGTGTGTGTGTGTGTGTGTGTGTGTGTGTGTGTGGTGTGTGTGTGTAAAGGCAAAGCTAATACGGCACTGATAAATGAGGTAACAAGTTGAAGTATGAACCAGAATAACTATGAAACGTGAGTCTTGGGTCTCCTGGGTCTGATTAACAAAGTAAACATACAAGAATAACTCATCAAAATCTTTGCGACGCAGCAATTGTTGGCCTCTGGTGGCTTGTCGATTATTTTCAATTTTTTTTATTAAATTTACGGGGAAGCGGTATTCAGGTTCGATCCATGAAAGGGGAAGGTAGCTCCAGTTCCGTGGTTCAAGAGCTTTATCCAGCATATAGACAGGACACACTCATGGTGGAAAAATTAGTTAGTATTTCATTATGATACGAAGCGTCAACAAATTTCATAGTCAACGCTTCTTATCAAGTCTAGTAGTATATTTTTCTTCCTTCAAAAAAATTCAGTAACATTCATACTATGAAAAAAATACCACAGTGAAAATAGGAACTAAAACCTGAGAGGTTTCATGTGATTACACATATGTCTGAAAATGTGTATGTAAACACATGAAAGCGCTTAGGTTTTATTTCCTATTTTCTCTTTGGAATTTTTTTCATATTTGTAATCACGCGTTTTACTGTGACTTCTTATATTCATAATATATTGAATAAATTAGTGTATAGTAATCGATAGATGCAGAAGGAGCTACGAATCCACTGTATTTTCCAGAGTTCGTAACGACTGTAGTCTGGTACAGTCAGCTAATTCATGGCATCAGCTGACACCCAGCAATCTATATCCATGTGTATCTTATGTAATTATTTTATACACAGTGCTAATTTAATAATTTCTCATCTCCCAGCTGCCAGCGTTCTTCGCGTGTGTAATGCAAGGTTGTGTGCAGTCCATCTAGACGTGGCCTCCCTCTCCTGGTACTGTCTCCACTACTGTATACCTCTGGCACATCCTGAAGTACGCCTACCCAGGCTGTAATACCCACAGACAGACTCAATGAATGCCATAACTTGATCCCACAGGCAGACTCAAGTGAACAGTGGGATGTGCAGATGTTTTTGTGTGGCTCAATTAAACTCCCATCACCTCTTATCCTCCTCATTCTACCCATCCCTACTCTTTGCATCCCTATTCTACATACACCCATTCAACCCATTTATTCGCTATCCATTTGAGCTGTTGACACCATCACTCTACCCACCACCACTCTACTCGTGTCTTCTCTACGCTGATTATATCCAGACTCTTATCTTCCTGGTTACAACTTTCTTCATTTTCTGCTGTGAATGAATTAACCGCAAAATGTATCAGATATTTCATTAACCTTCATAACTGTAATGTTTAACGAAAGACGTAACATCCCTATACCATCCTGTGAAACATTGGCAGGAACTCAGAACCCCAACAGGAACCTGAAACCCTGATAGTAACTCAGAGCGCAAACTGGAACTCAGAACCCCGATACGAACTCAGGATGAGACAAGTGGCCACAGTACCAGGGAGACCAGCAGCAGCAGCAGCAGCAGCTTCTCGTTACCCTGTATATCTCTCATTTTGCCTGAGTGCTGGTGAGAGGAGAGGTGTCAGGTAAGCGACACTCCCTCAGCCTGGTAAGAACCTGATCACGTTGATAAATCTGCTTGGAATTAAGAAACGCTGTAAGTAATTCTAAACGAGCACTTATTGTTTGTTTCCAGCTGTAGCATAATAAACAAAACAACAAATAAAAAACGAGACACTAGAAAACATACATCACTGCAAATATGTCTTAAGCCAGAACAACCCACCCAAATATAAAAATGAACATAATATTATACATAGGCACCTTAATATGTACATATATAAGCACATGATGATTGTACGCGAGGTTATATCATCCTGGCCACGGATAATGATTATAACGTAACCACAATGTACAGGAATCACGACTCGTACCCCGCCTTCCTCTACCCTAGATTTGTACGTCTTTGTGAACATACTATTTTTCTCCATCCTGTCTAAATGTGCAAACCGCCTCAAGAATCCTCCTCAGCCCTCTAGACAATACTTCTGGTAATGTCACGTCTCGCAATATCCAAATGACATCTCTGCTGCCTCCAGCCATCTCCTCCTCCTCCTCCCTGCAGTATTTAAAGCCCATGCTTCGCATCCATACAACAATGTTGTTACCACTATTCTCTGGTACAATGCCCGTTTTGCCTCCATGGATAAAGACTATCTCCACAGATGCCTCAGTGCATTATCCACGTTTTTTCCTTCGTCAATTCTGTGGTTTTCCTCGTCTCTCGAAGAACCATATACTGACAAGTCTTCCCCCAAATATCTGAGCACACTAACCTTCTCCATATTCCTGTCCTTCACTCTAATATCCAATCTCTCATTCCCAAAGTTTTGTAGATCTCATCACCTTGGTTTTTTCTATATTCAATTTATTTCCTAAATTTGCATACCCTCCCAAATTCGTTTATCAAGTTTAGCAACTTCCGTTCAGAATGTCCCAAAAGAATCGTGTCACTGGCAAAAAGCAACTGTGATAACTCAGTACTAGATGCGCAGTCCTTCACTCTCTCACCTTCCCTCAACAAATTAGCATCCAACAACCACATCACACATCCCTAAGTCCTACTTGTGCTAGAAAATAATTTCCTTCTCTCCTACATACACTAACCTGAGCTTCGCTGTCCACATAAAAGCCTTTTACTGCTTTAAGTAGCCTACTACCTATTACAACATCTGCTACGTTGCTTCCCTATCCACTCAATCATATACAATGAAAAGTTCCTTACCATTATCCAGGTATTGTTATCTTATACTCTTCACTGTAAACACTTGGACTACACATCCCCTAACCTTCCCAAAGCTTCCTTGTTCTTCTGCCGTCCTTCTATCTTTGCCAGGTGTACTCAAAGGCTCATTCATTATATTCCCTAAACAAAGGAACGATGCATGTTTTCTGAGCACCTATCTCTGGTACCTCACTCCATTTCATGCATATAATGAACGGTCTAAAACTGAATCCACATGCTTTTAACATTTCTGTCTTAATCCCTTCCATTGTGAGCTTCCACATGATGAACTAGTTTTGTAGACTGTTAGGAGCACTGTAAGCGGTGGTAATTATGTACAGTGGTAACAACAACATACACGGTTCGTTAGGTACACTAGAAATCTTGTGAGATGGCGACACTGCATATACAGAGTATTCACAGGGATGGGGATGGTAAGAGGCAGAGTACTGACAGGGGTGGTGGTGAGACAGGGTACTGACAGAGGTGATGGTGTAGGGCAGAATATTGATAGGGGTGGTGGTGTGAGACAGGGTATTGACAGGAGAGGTGGTGTGCGACAGGTTACTTGACAGGGGTGGTGATGTAAGGCAGGGTACAGACATGGGTGATGGTGTGAGACAGAGTACTGACAGGGGTAGTGGTGTGTGACAGGGTACTCACGTGACGTTGTCAGGGCCGAGGGTGTATCCTGGCTGACAGAGGCAGGTGTCTCCCGTGTCTGTGCACATGTACGAGCATGCCAGGTCGGTGCACTCCGCTGTCAGGCAGTGAGCCTCATCTGTGCCAACACACAATAATTAGCAATAATACATAAATGAAGCAATAATACATAAATTAATCTAAGCTAATATATATATATATATATATATATATATATATATATATATATATATATATATATATATATATATATATATATATATATATATATATATATATATATATATATATATATATATATATATACCAATAGGTATATTTTATTACATAATATGGTACAAAAGATTTAAGAGATACATTGTTGATATAAAGATGGCATATACAGTACACGAGTTGTGAGAGATACATGTCTAGTACATATTGTTACATGTTTGTCACTGATTAAAATGCGAAAATCTCATCCAGCTCTTCCGAGCTGGGGCGCGTGCCCAGAATACAGCATGCATTACCCCTCTGAACAGCAGCGCTGAGTCGCTGGAACAGAAAACTAGCTTCCCTGGGATCCCTAGTTACCCTGTTGAGTCTTTTGCCCAGCTCCTTGAGGAACGTAGATGCACTCTTTTCCCATGAGCCAAGGGTCTCTGAGCCTATGGGAACAAACATATAATGATGGGCAAGTTCTCCATATTTTCTCGACTTCTGGGACTCCCTGAAGGTGGCAGCTGCCCCTCCTTCCTCCCTGGTGTATTGGAGATAGGTATAAGCCAAGGTAGATGCACATGTGTAGTCCCACGCCACCTGCTTGCCGTCTGTCCAGGCTTGAAGGGTGATACCATCTGGACGCTTTTGGCTGCCATCAGATCTGCATAGTTGGGGTGGTTCCCTTACTGCTGGGCATCCGGCTGTTGTGAGGCTCCTCTTGATAATGTTATTAACCTCTTCATGTCTTGCAATCTTTCCCTCGGATTTACGACACACAAGACCATGGTACCCGAATCGGTCTGCTGCTTCACTGCCACAAATACACCTGTGTTCGGCGAGAATAGGGGGAGCAAGTCGAAGGGCAACACCAATGCGGATGGTCTGTGGGTCGAGGCGTGTGCCAAGGCTGGAGTTGGGAACAGCCAAAAGAAAGTCCCCTGCATGAGTAGCTCTCACTGCAAGGAGCCTGGCTCTATCCTTCCCTGACACACTCTGAATCATTGCTGAGGCTATATTCTCTGCTATTGGGTCATCCCAGTGCAAATGTTTGTAGTTGTTGGGGGGAGCAGGCCTGGTTTCAGAGCCTGTTAGATTATCCTAGATCCTGGCTCCATCAACGAACTTTTGGTCATGGATTCCAATTGTGTCCCTAAGATGTTCAGGGAGAATCGCTGCTACAAGCCCTCTGGATGCAATGCATGAAGACAGGAAAGCAGGTAGAGCAATCTGAGATGACTTGCGGACACCAATGCCTCCTAGTCTGACTGGGAGTGTAGCTTGGTCCCACTGCCCATCTTCTAGAGTAAGGTTAAGTACTTTAGTAAAGATCTGCCTCAGGATACTGTCATATTCGTGCAGTATAGGGTTATCATATGAAGGAGCACATCTTAGGAAATATGTCAACCTGGGCAGACTCAAGCATTTTGTGAGAAGGTACAAGGCATCATGGGTGTCAAGATTGCCTATTCGTTGTTCCATTCTCCTCAATTCTCCCAGTTTCTTCCTGAGAATTGTGTCAATGGCATCGCTTCCCAGAGGTGCTCCAAGCAAGACACTATTAGTAGGGGCAATGACTGTTGCTCCTGGTAGTTTTGATATGACTGCATCTATCACTTGTTGATTGACTGAGATGATTTCACATTTGGATGGATTCAGGATGAGACCCATTTCCTGTCCCCGTGTCATCACCTGTGTAAGATCATCTAGAAGGGACTCCTTTGTACCTGCTAGTGTGCCATCATCCAGGAACCAGATGTTTAGCTCACTGGTCAGTCTGACTGTGATTTCCTAACTGCTATACAGAAGAGAATGGTGCGAGAGGGTCCCTTGCTGGACACCCTCTGATGATGTGATTTCATGCTCTCCAAACAGGAGCATTGATTCCTTGCTATATCCAGCTGAAACAAAAGGAAAGAGACCTGGGAAATGTTCTTGTATAGCTGCTAATACTACGTCTCTTTTCAGGAGATTAAATGCATTCTTGAAATCTAATTTAACCATATATAATCAAAGAAATAAAGGACTCTATATCCACTGCCGCTGCCTTAAAATAAAAGTTTTAGCAAGTGACCTTCATCTATAAGACCTTTAATAACTAGTGGCGGACCTACATTTTTGGGCCCCTGATGCCTAAACTGTTATGGGGTCACTATGGCAACCAGCAACAGCTTCCCTACATCATACTTTAATAACCTTTAAATTTTTATCTTAACTATTATTTTGTATTGAATTACAATATATTTTTAATGTTATTATTTTTTAAAAAGTCTTTCTCATAGACCCAAAATTTTTAAGCAATGTGGACTAAAGTGGCTTCAGGGGCCTTACGGGATTAGGGGCCCTGAAGTTTCAGCTTCATTAGTTTCATAGTAGATCCGTCCCTGACTGTAATCCTTCTCATTTTATCCACCATCCCAAAAACACAGTAACAATAACCTACCACTCTGCTCTATCATTCTAAAAATACTTCTACAATCTATGTTAGAATGTTTTACATATGAATGACGTAGCAGACAGCAGTACTCATCTTTAAGGGGCGATGTTATCCTAAGGAGCGATCTTATCATCCTAAGGAGCGATGTTATCATCTTAAGGAGCGATATTATCATCCTACTGGGTGATGTTATCATCCTAAGGAGCGATGTTATCATCTTAAGGAGCGATATTATCATCCTACTGGGTGATGTTATCATCCTAAGGAGCGATGTTATCATTCTAAAGGGTAATGTTATCACCCTAAGGGTGATATTATTATCCTATTATCCTAAGGGGTGATGTTATCATCCTAAGTGATGATGTTATCCTCTTAAGGGATGATGTTATTCTAAGGCGTGATGTTATCATAGTAAAGGGTCATGTTATCCCCCAAAGGGTTGATATTATCCTAAGGGGTGATGTTATCAACCTAAGGGGTGATGTTATCTTCCTAAGGGGTGATGCTACCATTCTAAGGGGTGATGTTATCATCCTAAGAGGTGATGTTACCATTCTACGGGGTGATGTTACCATCCTAAGGGGTGATGTTACCATCCTAAGGAGTGATGTTATCATCCTAAGGGGTGATGTTATCATCTTAAGGGGTGATGTTATCATCCTAAGAGGTGATGTTACCATCCTAAAGGGTGATGTTACCATCCTAAGGGGTAATGTTATCATCCTAAGGGGTGATGTTACCATCCTAAGGGGTGATGTTATCATCCTAAGGGGTAATGCTACCATTCTAAGGGGTGATGTTATCATCCTAAGAGGTGATGTTACCATTCTAAGGGGTGATATTACCATCCTAAGGGGTGATAATACCATCCTAAAGAGTGATGTTATCATCCTAACAGGTGATGTTATCATTCTAAGGGGTGATGTTATCATCCTAAGAGGTGATGTTACCATCCTAAGGGGTGATGTTACTATCCTATGGGGTGATGTTATCACCCTAAGAGGTGATGATACCATCCTAAGGGGTGATGTTATCATCCTAAGAGGTGATGTTACCATCCTAAGGGGGGATGTTACCATCCTAAGGGGTGATGTTACCATCCTAAGAGGTGATGTTATCATCCTAAGGGGTGATGTTACCATCCTAAGGGGTGATGTTACCATCCTAAGGGGTGATGTTACCATCCTAAAGGGTGATGTTATCATCCTAAGAGGTGATGTTACTATCCTAAGGGGTGATGTTATCATCCTAAGGGGTGATGCTACCATTCTAAGGGGTGATGTTATCATCCTAAGAGGTGATGTTACCATCCTAAGGGGTGATATTATCATCCTAAGGGGTGATGTTATCATCCTAAAGAATAATGTGGAATTTTTTTTTAAAATGAAACAGGAAGATACAAAACGCAATCGAAGCATAATTTGGAGATAAGTGTGAGTGATGTAATGATGTTTGATGACATTACCTTCCAGGAACATAATAGACCTACCCCGACTTACTGGGAACTGACAACCTGTATAATAAAGTAATTCAAAACAAAAGATAATCCAATGATGACTAAAATGTTGCAGTGCATTAACATCTTTATTTAAGGCAAGAAACTGTAGACCTGGACAATGTATAGAGAACTTATGCTGCCTGTACCAAATCTGTAAAACCCTAAATTACTGAAAAACTTAATATTCATCAAACTGTACTCCTTGGAGTGCAGGCGAGGCCAATATAACATAATCTACACCTGGAAAGCGCTGATAAAACTGATTCTACAAATTCACACAAAAAATTACTCCTTACGAGTACGGGAGACAAAGGAAACAATGCACAATATCTGATAAAAACTGGGGTTTACTAAGATATAACTCAGTAAGCTTAAAAAGGCCAAGACTTTTCAACACCCTCCTTTCAATTATAAAGGGAACATCAATTGACCCAACAATGCCTTCCAGAGGAAGTTTCACGAGTTCCTACAGAGCATTCCTGATCAACGTGCGTCATAATACACACACAACCCGCATATATAAAAAAGAGATTAGCTTACGACGACGTTTCGGTCCGACTTGGACCATTTACAAAGTCACACTAACACACAGGACAGGAGGAAGGGGTATTTATAGGAAGGCAGACAGGGGAGGGCACAAGAAAGTGGTGGAGGGGTAATAATGGAGGTAGTAGTGGTAGTGGTGGTAGTAGTAGTAGTGGAGTCAGTCATATTCTAGGAAAGGAGCACTGCAATGAAGCTGGCGACCCGCATAGGGTAAGGACAAGAACACAGAGGGGGGAAAAATAAAATAAAGAAGGACAAATACAAGGCAAAAGAAAAGAAAGAAAACCCAGAGGAGAAAGGAGAAAGCGGAGAAGGGGGAAGAGATAGAAGAGGAAGGAATCAGGTTAAGTCACGGGTGTTCTGAAGTTTGGAGCATTTAACAATGTAATGGGAGAGGAAAGCATCTACAGAGACAAAGCCAGGGCTAAGATTCATACAGGGAAAGTTGTGTATAAGGGAGCATTTAACCAGATGGTGACTGTGAAAGTTGGATGTAGGGTAGACAGTTTTAGCAGAAGACCAATCAATAGGATGACTGTGATCTCTGACATGACAGAAAAAGAGCATTATTAGTGTCGGCAAGCCTAACACTATTTTTGTGCTCCCTAAGTCTGTCAGAAAGAGATCGGCTAGTTTCTCCAAAGTACTGAAGAGGACAGGAGGAACAAGAAATAGAGTAGACACCAGGAGAAGCTATAGAGGGAGGGGAGGTATTAACTAGATTAGTGCAAAGAGTGTTAGTCTGGCGAAAGGTAAGTTTGATGTCTAAACCCTCTACTCCTGGGAACTCTCCTGTCCTCTGCCTTCCCTACATCTCTGGTCTCTCTAATCTCAACAACTCTCTCCGTTCCTTAGACATCAAACTTACCTTTCGCCAGACTAACACTCTTCGCACTAATCTAGTTCATACCTTTCCTCCCTCTATAGATTCTCCTGGTGTTTACTCTATATCTTGCTCCTCCTGTCCTCTTCAGTACTTTGGAGAAACTGGCCGATCTCTTTCTGACAGACTTAGGGAGCACAAAAATAGTGTTAGGCTTCCCGACACTAATAATGCTCTTTTCTGTCATGTCAGAGATCACAGTCATCCTATTGATTGGTCTTCTGATAAAACTGTCTACCCTACGTCCAACTTTCATAGTCGCCGTCTGGTTGAATCCTCCCTTATACACAACTTTCCCTGTATGAGTCTTAGCCCTGGCTTTGTCTCTGTTGATGCTTTCCTCTCCCATTACATTGTTAAATGCTCCAAACTTCAGAACACCCGTGACTTAACCTGATTCCTTCCTCTTCTATCTCTTCTCTCTTCTCCTCTTTCTCCTTTCTCCTCTGGGGTTTCTTTCTTTTCTTTTGCCTTGTATTTGTCTTTCTTTATTTTATTTTTTCCCCCCTCTGTGTTCTTGTCCTTACCCTATGTGGGCCACCAGCTTCATTGCAGTGCTCCATTCCTAGAATATGACTAAATCCACTACTACTACTACCACTACTACCTCCATTATTACCCATCCACCACTTTCTTGTGCCCTTCCCTGTCTGCCTGCCTATAAATACCCCTTCTTCCTGTCATGTGTGTTGTGTTAGTGTGACTTTGTAAATGGTCCAAGTCGGACCGAAACGTCGTCGTAAGCTCCTCTCTTTTTTTATATGTGTGGGTTGTGTGAGTATTGTTCCAGTCACGGTATTGTGCCTTTTTTGTTATTTATAGTGCGTCATAATGCTTGCTATAAGCTCCAACAGCTTGACTAATAAGGCTAGCAAGTAAAGGGCTGATAAAGAATGAAAAGGCACAATACCGTAACTGTAACAATACATAAATAACCCGTACATTGAAGAGAGCAAAACTTATGACGATGTTTCAGTCCGTCTTGGACCATTCACAAGTCACAAACAGAATAGAGTTCATGTTCATGTAGGTTTGCCAGGACGGGTCCTGGCCTGGGTCTTCTCTATGTGGTGACCTGGCAGTGACTCCCAGAGGAGTTGTTGTTGTATGTTCACCGGTACATCCGGCCCGGGTCTTCTCCAAATGGTGACCCGGCATTGGCCCCCTGGGTAGAGGGTGTCGGTCATCTTCTTTCTTCTTTCTTGGGGGCCCCTGGGTGGGGGTTGACTTCTTCTTTTCTCTTGCTGTGGCTCCCCATGGTGGGGAGTATCTTCTGACGTCGCATCTTCATCAGCAGATCTTGGTACTTCAGGCTGTGGTTCTACCTACATAGGAAGAAGAAGGATAGGCGGATAAGAAAGAAGGAAGTGAGAAAAAATAGCTGTAGTGGGTAGTCTTGGTCGTCGTCGGGGTTCTCCGGCGTCGTCATCGAGGGGGCGGGTGGGTGGCTAGGGCTGGGAGCAGTGTCTCCAAGTCATGGGTGGCCAGGTAAACCAGCCGAGCTGCTTTGTCCTCGCGGGTCAGATCTCCAGGTGCCATCAGGAAGTGCCTGTGGCGGATGGACGTCGTCGCAGGACAGTCAAGCATGTAGTGAACTAGAGGCTTTGGAACCATCCGGTCACAGTGGTGGCAAAGCTCCTCACTCATGCGTTCGATGAGGCGCTTTGAAGTAGGGTAGCCGAGGCGCAGGCGGTGGACGCTGACTTGCAGCTCCCTGTTCAGTTTCCTCATGTTTGGTGGGGGCTCCCTACGTGTCGCTCTGTTATACCAGTGCCGGCTCCGAGATGCTCCCGGTGCTGGTAGTGGGCGTCTGGCTGCCGAAGCTGCCCCCAGGTGCACCTGCCTGCGGCTAATGGCAATTGTAGTCGCAGGTTGGGCCGCAAGTGTGGCAGACTTAGCCGCTCCAACCACCGCATCATTCCCAGCAAGGTCCGTGTGGCTTGGTATCCAATTGCTTGTTGCTTGCCGGCCCTGCTCGTCAAGTGAGTGTAGGTCTCTTCTGATGGCGGTGAGGAGCCGGATGTTATCCTTGGGCTCTCTGTGCATGATGGCCTGTATCGCCGCCCTGGAGTCGACGTGGATGACTGGAGGTTGGTGGTGTTCCAGGAGCGCATGTTGGATGGCCCTCTGGATGGTGTGGAGTTCTGCCTGTAGGATGCTGCAGTGGTCTGGGAGGCGCCAGCCGGCCGTTAGGGAGGAGTGATATATCCCGGAACCCGTGTGGCCGGCCTCGGGGTCTCTTGATCCATCAGTGTAGTACACTGCACACCCGGGATGCTCCGCTGCAGCAATGCTTGCAGCTGCCCACCACTGCAGCATGCGCTGTGGACAGTGACGCTTGCTGGCTGGCAGGTTTGCAAGGTGGATTACGACAGGTTCTGGTGCCCATGGCGGTGGCACGGTGTACCCATCGACTGGCCGGTCGCATCCCTTGTCCTCGAGGAGCGGCATGGGCAGGAGCTCCTTTGTCACTTCCGCAGCCGACCACAACCATAGTCGGACACGGCCTCCTGCGAATTCGCCTCGCTGACGGTCAAGCAGGCGCTCACCACCCGGTAGCTGGACAAATTTGGCCAACCTCCTGGCAGCAACGAGGGCGATCCTGTCACTTAGGGGCTGCAGTTGGGCCTCTCTGTTCAGAGTCACCGTGTTGGTCCAGCCCGGGGCCCCCAGCATGACCCAAGCCGCAGCATTTTGTACAACGCTGAGGCGCTTGAGGCATGAGGGATGAGCATGGGCCAGGGTGATTGCACCATAGTCGACTAGCGAGCGCACCACCTGCACGTAGAACATCCGGAGAATATCGTGGCTGGCACCAGTCCTAGGATTGGCCATGGCATGCATTGCCATGACACGTTGCATGGCACGCTCCCTGACATACTCTGCCTGCTTGCGGAAGGAGAGTCGGCTGTCAATCCATATACCCAGATACTGGTAACTGCTGACCCAGTCCAGGTTGATGTCTGAGATTTTCAGCCTGGTATCAGGCACCTTGGCACGAAGGATCATGGCCTTGGACTTGTCCGCTGAGATCTTGAGGCCGAGGCGACGGCAGGTGGTAGCTAGCAGGCTGAGGTCGCGTTGGGCTTTGCGCAACAGTCCGGGCTTCCCGATGACAATGAGTGCCAGGTCATCAGCGTAGCTGAGCAGTCGGGTGCCTGCTGAGAACGTCAGCTGCACCAGCTCATGCATCAGCACGTTGAAGAGAGTTGGGCTGAGGACTCCGCCCTGCGGGGTGCCATTTTCCAAGGCCCTGAGGGCAGAAGCCTGCCCCTGGAAGCATACCCGTGCCTGCCTGCCCTGTAGGTATGAGCCGACCCAGGCGAGCAGCTTGCCCCTCACTCCTCTGCGCGCCAGTAGGTCGAGGATGGCCGGTGCACTGGCCAGCTCGAAGGCCTTCTCAAGGTCGAGAAAGATGACAATCTTCAGCCTCTTGTCAGACTCAATGCTGGCCATGAGGGTGGTGACGCTCTCAGAGGTGCCCACTCCCCGTGTGAAGCCGTAGATGTGTTGGTGCTCCGTGTTGGTGCTCCGGACCAAGCTTCCATCTTAGGCGCTCCAACACCATCCTCTCTGCAACCTTGGATAGGCAGCTGGTGAGGAAAATGGGCCGCATGTTGCCTGGATCCCTGGGCTTGGGGATCGGCAGGATGTTGGCTTCCTTCCATGCGGTGGTTAGTCGCCCGACCCTCCAGGTACGGTTAATGACTTCCAGGAGGGCGTCATGCCCGTGAGGGCCTGCCTTTGAGATCATACTGTAGGTGATTCCGTCCTGCCCGGGGGCTGTGTCCCGTGAAGTCTTGAAGGCCACTTGCAGCTCCTGACCGGTGAACTCGACGTCGGTGTCGTCTTGTGCCTGGGATGCCTCTAGAATCCTGGCAGTCCTACCAGGGAGGAGGGTGGCCTGGAGGTCCTGGATGTCCTGGGGTAGGCGGGCTGTGGCTGCCCTGGATGTGAAGAGTACCACCAGCCTCTCTGCCTCCCCAGCCGGGTCACGGTGAGCACGCACAGCGCCTCTACGCTTTCCCATAGCTATGCTGATCTGTTTCCAGATCTCAGACAGGGTAGAGTAGTGGCTGAAGGAAGCACACCACTCAAACCACTTTGCCAGACGTGTCCTGTGGGAGATGTGGCGTGCGTGCTGCACCACCTCTCACAGAAGCCTGAGGGACCCAGCCGTGGGGTTGCGTCGATGTAACCTACGGGCACGATTGACGCGGTGGTTTTGTTCTTTGACTGCCTCATCATAGAACCACCAATCACGCTTGGGCGTTCCTCCGACCCTTGTGAGTGATATTGCCGCCTCGGCTGCTCGAGAGAAAGCTGCTTGGAGGCTCTGGGTAGCCTCATCTGGGTCGTCAGAGAGATCAGTCTCCTCCCACCACTGCTGGATGACGTCCTGGAAGCACTGCCAGTCAGCCTGCTTAGTGTTCCACCATGGAGGTGGGGAGTATGGAGGGTGCCTTGAGAGTGACAGAGTGGTGACGATTGCAAAATGGTCGCTGGTGAGAAGAGGGTGGATTTCCCAACTGGCTCCTGGAAGTAGCATCCGGGAGAGGAGCGTGACGTCCAGTCGGTTGCCATAGTGGTGGGTCGGCTCTCCTGTGTTGAAGAGGGCGATCTCGGGAACATCCTCCAGCACTGCTGCGAGGTGCCTGCCTGTCTCATTTGTGGGAGTGACCGAGCGCAGTAGCTCATGGTGGGCATTGATATCCCCTGCCACCAGCACGCCATGACTGGGCGACACAGCGAGAGCTGCAACTTTGGAGAGGTCGAGGGTGACTCTCGGGTTCCGGTACACCTTATAGATCGTTAGTGGCCCGGCCGGTAGGTGCAGAGTGACAGCTTGCACCTCAACCCCTTCGCAACAGTTGATGGGGTCGCTGACGATTGAGTGGGGAATGGAGTTCCTCACATAAACTGCCATGCC
Organism: Cherax destructor; assembly: GCA_009830355.1. Classification (NCBI taxonomy): domain Eukaryota; kingdom Metazoa; phylum Arthropoda; class Malacostraca; order Decapoda; family Parastacidae; genus Cherax; species Cherax destructor. The sequence goes on along the minus strand of WNWK01020745.1, from coordinate 8,739 downwards.
CCTGGCGGGGGCTCCAGCTCGCTGTAGGTAGGCCGAGAATCCCGGTATGCATGGCTACGGGTTCGGCGGCGGGTTCACTAAGGTCTCCTGGAGCAGGAAAACGTCGATTGCCTCCTGGACTGCCGTTTCGACGACGAGGTGGATTTTCTGTCGCAGACCGCAGATGTTCCATTGTAGAATTTTTAAGGGCTGGAGAGCGACCCATCGGACTCCATCCACTCCTGATCGTCCATGGACTCCCTCGATGGAGTCATCATTTCCTGTCTCCTCTTGATTGTGGACGCGAAGACCCTGCCGAGATGTTCCTGCAATTTTGCTGACGACTTCGGGTCCAGCAGAACCAAGCTGAGAAGGGTGCCTAGGAGCTCTCTGCAGTTCTCCCGGTCCACCATAGACGGGAGCAGGTTTGAAATGCACTCCCTGATGATCATGATCACCAAGGTAAAGCGGGCATTCTTGGGGTCCGGTTCCCCATCGCTCAGGGTCGAGGCGGCTGCTGGTGTCTCGATTGGGATCTGGGGCTGCTGTTCTGTATCCACCGTTGACTGAGTTGCTGCTGTGTAGGCCTGCACTGCTCTCTGGGCGATCTGGCTGGCCCGGGAAGGTTCTCGTTCGTTGCTCACGGGGACGTCTTGACTTTGCATTGGGGGGCTCCACTGGTGGGTCGGCGGGGTCTGTTGCCGTGTGGCCCCAGCCCCTTGCGCAGCATCCCTGAGCCGGCATTGGTTCGTCCCACGATTCTGCTTTCTCTGAGGCTTTGGCGCTTGTCCAGGTCGTTGGCCGCCCTGGTTCGTGCCGGGAGCTGTACCCTGTCCTGTCTGGCGGGAACCCAGCACTGGGAACCCGGTGTTGTAGGTCGTAGGCTGGCTCTGGGAAGCTGTGGTGTGTGTCCCTGGTGGCCGCTGGGCTTTGCTGTGGTCGTCGTAGGGGCTTGCGGCTGCCGTATCTGTTGTCACCGCTGCGTTATAGCAGGGCAGCTCCGATTCCAGGCGTGGTGCCTCTTCCCACAATTGACACATCTGGGCTCTGGGCGTTGAATCTCGGGGTTGTTCTGCCTGAGCAGGGCTATGCAGTCCCTGGAGTCGTGCTGCCTGCTGCAGACCCCGCACTTTTTCACATGCTGGCAGGTGGCTGCAATGTGGTTGAATCCCTGGCAATTGTAGCACTGAAGCGGGCCGTCTATGTAGGCCCGGGTCTTGAATTTCCCCCACATTCCTAGGTGTATGTGGGCAGGAAGGGGCCCCCTGTGGTGGATCAACATACTCCGAGTCGGTGCCTTGTTGGTTCCCGTAGTCAGTCTTTCGGCCTTGGATATGTTGGGCACTTCGAGGAAGCGCTCTGCTGGGATGGGCACAGGGACGTGCTCGACAACCCCCTTGCTCACCTTGTCCTGGGCAAAGAGCTCCCTTATCCCTGGGTTCTGAGAAGCCATGGTCTTGATCCTGTCGTATGTATCCTCGTCCCGAGGCTTGGCCAGGATCTCCCCCCTGAGCGTGATCTCGCAACTGAGCTTGCTGGAGGGAACTGCTGTCTCCAACTCCTTCACCATCTCGTAGGTGGGGAATATAAACCTGTTGAAGGAACTGGCTGTCTGAGCGTGACCAGACCAGTTCCTTCCCCTGACCACCAGGGTAAACTTCCCCGCCCCATCTGAGGCGGGATCCTCCGGGCTGGGCTCCTGGGCAGGCCCCGGCACCGTTGTCTGGGAGGCAAGAGCAGGCTCTTGGCTCACTTTCATGGTCCCCAAGTCTGATGGGGAGTTCAATTGAGGGCCACTGAAGCTGTTGGTCTCCGAGGCCCTTGGCGACACTAGGTCCCCTGAGGAGTGAGCTTCCACCTGCTGCTCCATCCCTGGGGCAGTATCCCCGCCACTCGGTTGATCCTTGGCCTTCTTGGAGGGGGCTTGCACCTCCTCCAAGGTTGAGGGTCTTCGCCACATGAGTAGCGCCTTTTATTGCTGAATCCTTGGTCTGGCATGTGTTCAGTGTGATCTTGCTGTACTGTCTGTTGTGACCTCACACAACGACTGGCATACGACTGGCAACGACGTGAGTCCACGTGCGTTTTTTTGTACTGCCCAGAGGAGTGGCAGAGTTAGTACAAGTTATGTACCGTTTACAGCCTTATGGAAGGGAAAAAATGAGCATTCATGTCAAGTGGTGTACCGTTTACAGCCCTATGACAAGGGCGCAGTGACTCTACTCCAGTTGAGCTATTCCTGGCACTCAGGCCGCAGCCCGAGTGCCAGAATGACTCAGGAGATTCTCTGGAGGTGTGTTGAACACCTAACGTCTGACAGAAGAGGTGAAGAGTGTGAGTGAACCAGAATGTATAGGCAAGGGGGACAGGGACGTAGGAAGAGAAAGAAGTAGTGGTAGTCGTAATGCTGGTAGTGAAAGTAGTAGTGGAAGTAGTAGTAGAAGTAGTAGTGGTAGTAGAAAGTAGGGGGAGTAGTTTATGCCACGAGGGAAAGAAAGTGGAGCGAAGGAGGGTAATAGTAGTAGTAGTAATAATAGTTAAAAAGATGGAAGGTAGAAGCAGTAATGGCAGTAAAGGACGTAGTAGTAGTAATAGAAGTGGGGTCAGTCTAAGGACTAGAAAAGGAGCACTGCAGGACAGCTAAGGACCCACAAGGGGTAGGACAAAAAAAACACAGGGAAAGGAAGGGGGGTGAAACTGAAGGACAGAACACAGGAAGTTTGCGAGAGTTTGCGAGAAAAGAAAGTCCGTTTAGTACGTGAGAAGACAGAGTTTATGAAATGGGTAGCCAAGACGAGAGAACGAATTATGAAGAGTGGAAATTTCCGACTGAAGGAACTGAGGGTCACAAATGCGGATGTCACGGAGAAAGAAATAAGTACACGTCTCTTGACAGAGGGAGCATAAGAAAAGTAGTTAATGTGCATGCCACTGTACATAGGCATGAGATAAACGGAAGAAGATAAGCTGTAGCCGAGCAGTGGACATGTACATTTAGGAAAGGAAGCAAAGAGTTAGATTCCCATTCAGCTTTAGACTTGTTGGAAGGAGCAAGATTGTTACGGGCATCGATAAATGGTTGGAAGAGACTAGAGTCATGGGGCCAAAGAGCAAAGAAGTCATGTACATAGCGGAGCCACAGGGAAGGACGCACACCAATAGAACAGTTTCGAAGTATTCCATATAAAGGCTAGCAAGAACAGGGGGTAGAGGAGATCCCATAGCGATACCGAAGTTTGAGAATAAAATTTACCTTGTAAGGAAAAGGGGTTGTAGTCCACACAACAGTGAATCAGTTCAAGGAAAAGATCAGTTGGTATAGACATCATCAAGAACATCAATCAAGAACATCAATTATTAAAATTGATGTAAAGAGGAACTTAGCATAGACTGAGGGTCCTGAATCTGCACTCTCTGAAATGTGTTGAATTAGGGGGGATATGATTAAGGTGTATAAGTGGTAAACAGGAATTAATAAAGGGGATGTAAATAGCGTGCTAAAAATATCCAGCCAAGACAGGACTCGCAGCAATGGTTTTAAGTTGGAAAAATTCATATTCAGGAAGGATATAGGAAAGCACTGGTTTGGTAATAGAGTTGTGGATGAATGGAACAAACTCCCGAGTACCGTCATAGAAGCTAAGACATTGCGTATTTTTAAAAATAGGTTGGATAAATACATGAGTGGGTGTGATTTGGACCTGACTAGCTTGTGCTACTAGGTCAGATGCCGTGCTCCTTCCTAAAGTGAATGTGACTGACCTGACTAGGTTAAGGCATTGGCTTAAACTGGTGGGAGAATTGGACCTGCCTCGCATGGGCCAGTAGGTCTGCTGCAGTGTTTCTTCTTTCTTATGTTCTTCCCACCTCCAGGAATCATGATATCCTCAATAAATGAACATATTCTTCTAACCTAAGCTAACCAGAGCTCAACTTACAGCTTTCTTTTAACAAAGTGTTGCTTTCTTAGTAAGTGACATAAAAAAATACTGTTAAGAAAAGGACACAAATGCAACTAATGTGACATTTTATTGTGGCACCGTTTCGCTCTCCAGGAGCTTTGTCAAGCCGTTACAAACAAAGCTCCTGGAGAGCGAAACGTTGCCACAATAAAATGTCACATTAGTTGCATTTGTGTCCTTTTACTTAACATATTGTCGGTAATTCTACCAATATTTATACATAATAAAATACTGTAACATATTATATGAGAAGGTTGACACGAGCTTCAACTAATAAGAGAAATAAAAATAAATTTAAGAGAGAAGAACGTATATAATAATAAATACAAATAATAGATAATGGAGATAATTGGTATTAAATATCGGCAAAATGGAAAAAAATAGACAAATACATTATAATACAATCCCTTATTGACTACGTTTCGCCCACACACTGGGCTTTATCAAGTCACAGACTTGATAAAGTCTGTCTATTTTTCCCACATCGACAACAGACCCACCAATAGCAAGCTTACCGTCACCATGTAAACAGTCTTGATGGCCATCACAGAGGTCGTCTCGGGGTATACACATGGTGGATCTGCACTTGAATTCTTCGTCTTCACATATAACCGGGCAGTCAGCTTCGTCAGAACCGTCCGAGCAATCGTTCTTGCCGTCACATTTCCACTCGGGAGCAATGCATTGTGGGTAGCACCACATGAAGTCTGGGGGACAGTCCTCAGGCTGCTGGAGAAACAGTGGATTAGTGGAGGAACTACTCGTAGTGAGGGACCTCCAAGTCTTACAGAGGGACCTTCAAGATTTACAAACGAGACTTTCCAAGAACTATAGATGATTATTTCTGTCAGTGAGGGAAGGTAAATAATGCAGAGAAAAGTCTTGAAGTTAATCGTCAATCATAAGTCAGCAGAGCGTTGTTGGGACGATCTTGTCATCAGGACACAGGTGAAGCACTCATTAGTCATCATGACATAGATAAGAAAATCATCCCTTGACAAAACATAGGTGAGGCCCAGTCAGTCAGTTACACATAGGTGACAGTCATCACGCAGCAGGACACAGGTGAGAGTCATCATTTAATATGGCAGAGGTGAGACAGTCATCAGTCAGCACTACATAGGTGAAGTAGTGAGCAGGACACAGGTGAAAAAAAATCATCAATTAACAGCATATAGGTTAGATAGTCAGCCAAAGACAGGGGTGACAGTCAGCCTGACACAAGACAGGCAGAAATCACCAAGACGAAAGTGAGATAATGAGCAGCACACAGGTGAAGCAGAGAGCAAGGCATGTAAAAAAACCCCATCAAGTCACAGGTGAGACAGTCCCAAATACATATACTCTCAGTGGCCACTTTATTATGTACACCCTTCTAGTACTAGGCAGGGTTGCTATTTACCCCTAGAACATTCTGAATTATTCGTGGCATGGATTCATCAAGGTGCTGGAAACATTCCTTAGAGATTCTGATTCTTATTGACGTGATAGCATCAGGCAGCTGCTGCAGATCTGTCGGCTGCACATTCTTGCACTTTCCTGTTCTTAGCTGACGGGAGTGGAACCCAGTGTGGTTTGCTGCTGCTGTAGCTCATACACTTCAAGGTCCAACGTGTTGTGCATTCAGAGATTCTATTCTGCATACCACTGTTGTAGCTCATGGTTATTTGAGTTTGTGTCATCTTCCTGTCAGCTTGAACCAGTCTGGTCATCTTCCTGTCAGCTTGAACCAGTCTGGTCATCTTCCTGTCAGCTTGACAGTCTGGTCATCTTCATGCCCTTGAACCAGTCTGGTCATCCTCCTTCGTTTGAACCAGTCTGGTCATCCTCCTGTCAGTTTGAACCAGTCTGGTCATCTTCCTGTCAGCTTGAACAGTCTGGTCATCTTCCTGTCAGCTTGAACCAGTCTGGTCATCTTCCTGTCAGCTTGAACCAGTCTGGTCATCCTCCTGTCAGCTTGAACCAGTCTGGTCATCTCCTGTCAGTTGAACCAGTCTGGTCATCCTCCTGTCAGCTTGAACAGTCTGGTCATCTTCCTGTCAGTTTGAACCAGTCTGCACCTCCTGCAGTTGAACATTGGTCATCTTCCTGTCAGCTTGAACCAGTCTGGTCATCTTCCTCTCACTTGTCTCATTAACAAGACGCTTCCACTCACAGAAGAGCCGTTCATTAAACGTTTTGTGGTTTTCACACCATTTTCTGTAGACTCTTGATATATACATGAATGGTATGAAAATTAGACACATGTGCAACATCTGGGTATCTTTATTGTAGACGTTTCGCCCTCCAGTGGCTTTATCAATATGGTGTGAAGAGCACCAACTCCAAGGCTGAAGGACTGATTACCTCATCTTTTGTATATAGTTCTACTGTCTTCAAGTTATGTCCTAGAATTTTGTATTGATAAAGCCACTGGATGGCGAAACGTCTACAATAAAGATACCCAGATGTTGCACATGTGTCTAATTTTTCAACTCTAGAGATTGTTGTGTGTAAATCCCAGATCAGCAGTTTCTGGCACCAACAATCATTCCACAATCAAAGTCACTTAAATCACGTTTCTTCCTCATTCTGATGTTTGTTCTGTACAACAAGTGAACGTCTTGAACATGTCTGTATGATTGTAGGCACTGAGGTGCTGCCACGTTATTGGCTGATACGATATTTTCATTAATAACAAGCAGGTGTACACATGTACTTAATAAAGTGGCCTCTGAGTGTAGGTGAGTCAGGAAGACACAGGTGTGATAGACAGGAAGACACAGGTGTGATAGACAGGAAGACACAGGTGTGATAGACAGGAAGACACAGGTGTGATAGACAGGAAGGCACAGGTGTGATAGACAGGAAGACACAGGTGTGATAGACAGGAAGACACAGGTGTGATAGACAGGAAGGCACAGGTGTGATAGACAGGAAGACACAGGTGTGATAGACAGGAAGACACAGGTGTGATAGACAGGAAGACACAGGTGTGATAGATAGGAAGACACAGGTGTGTTAGACAGGAAGAAACAGGTGTGATTGACAGGAAGACACAGGTGTGATAGACAGGAAGACACAGGTGTGATAGACAGGAAGACACAGGTGTGATAGACAGGAAGACACATTTGTGATAGACAGGAAGACACATGTGTGATAGACAGGAAGACACAGGTGTGATAGACAGGAAGACACAGGTGTGATTGACAGGAAGACACAGGTGTGATTGACAGGAAGACACAGGTGTGATAGACAGGAAGGCACAGGTGTGATAGACAAGAAGACATAGTGTGATGACAAGAAGACACAGTGGGAATTAGACATCAGTGAGAAGGTGACATGTCTAGACATGCTTCGTCACATGTCTAGACATGTATCTTCCTTTAAGCCTTCACTCGTGTAGTGCCTCGAACCTCCATTATCCTGTTCTCTCCTGTCTGCTTCCTATCAATCATACCGGCTCTCCTCTCACTCTCTCTCTCTCTCTCTCTCTCTATCCTTCCCTTGTCCTCTTTATCTGCATACACACCTCACCCGCACTTTATCCTTCCCTTTCTTATCTATGTCAGCATGTTCTTCCTCTCCTTAATGGTTTACATACATATTTATCCTTGCTTTTTAAACATTTATACATCGATATATTTTAATTTATTATTATATTATTATGTTCCTGATATGCTATACAAGAGGTAGAGCACAAAACACAATTACAAGGGAAACGCTGGAATTCCTAAGAAGTGTCCAGACTTCCAGAGGTAGATGTATGGAAGGCTGTTTTCCCCTCAGTAGTAGAACAGATACCTGGAGCCTCCCAGCGAGTGTACTGTCTTCAAAGGGATGCCTTCATTGTTTCTACTTTTATAACTCTGGCTTATGAGAAACGAAATATGTTCATGAAACGCTGAATTATTTTGTTAGGTTCTGTGTGTGGCAGGAGCCTAGGTCCTGTGTGTGTGGCAGGAACCTAGGTTCTGTGTGTGGCAGGAGCCTAGGTCCTGTTTGTGTGGCAGGAGCCTAGGTTCTGTGTGTGGCAGGAGCCTAGGTCCTGTGTGTGTGGCAGGAGCCTAGGTTCTGTGTGTGGCAGGAGACTAGATCCTGTGTGTGTGGCAGGAGCCTAGGTTCTGTGTGTGGCAGGAGACTAGGTCCTGTGTGTGTGGCAGGAGCCTAGGTTCTGTGTGTGTGGCAGGAACCTAGGTGCTGTGTGTGGGGCAGGAGCCTAGGTTGTGTGTGTGGCAGGAGCCTAGGTCCTGTGTGTGGCAGGAGACTAGATCCTGGTGTGTGGCAGGAGCCTAGGTTCTGTGTGTGGCAGGAGCCTAGGTCCTGTGTGTGTGGCAGGAGCCTAGGTTCTGTGTGTGTGGCAGGAGCCTAGGTCCTGTGTGTGTGGCAGGAGCCTAGGTTCTGTGTGTGGCAGGAGCCTAGGTCCTGTGTGTGTGGCAGGAGCCTAGGTTCTGTGTGTGGCAGGAGCCTAGGTCCTGTGTGTGTGGCAGGAGCCTAGGTTCTGTGTGTGGCAGGAGACTAGATCCTGTGTGTGTGCAGGAGCCTAGGTTCTGTGTGTGGCAGGAGCCTAGGTCCTGTGTGTGTGGCAGGAGCCTAGGTTCTGTGTGTGTGGCAGGAACCTAGGTGCTGTGTGTGGCAGGAGCCTAGGTTGTGTGTGTGGCAGGAGCCTAGGTTGTGTGTGTGGCAGGAACCTAGGTTCTGTGTGTGGCAGGAGCCTAGGTCCTGTGTGTGGCAGGAACCTAGGTCCTGTGTGTGGCAGGAACCTAGGTCCTGTGTTGGCAGGAACCTAGGTCCTGTGTGTGGCAGGAACCTAGGTTCT
>WNWK01020744.1:0-35249 GCA_009830355.1 Cherax destructor | reverse complement strand
AGGTGTATTCTCCCCCTTTATCCCTTCCCCTTGTCATTTTTCCCTTTTTTATATTTCCCTTGATGGGGAATTAGTCAGAAAGGCTTGGAATTTTTTTTTTTTTTCATGGGGTTTTTTCAATTTTGATATCACCTGTTTTTTGGTTTTTTTTGCATATATATATATAAAAATAAATATATATATATATATATATATATATATATATATATATATATATATATATATATATAAAAAAATTTATATATATATATATATATATATATATATATATATATATATAAAAAAAAAAACAGGGTCCCTCGGTTTTGGGCACCCCCAAAACCCCTCAAAATTTTTTGAAGGGTTTTTTTTTGAAGTGCTGTTGCAAGTGTATTTTGGGGGGCAAAAAGACTAACGTACGGGCATTATTTTTTAAAAGGGAAAAAAAATTTTTTGGTTGGACTTGAGCAGATTCGGGAACAAAATTTTGGGTTTGGACAAAAAAGAGTTTTCCCCCAAATACTTACAAATGTAGTGAATATATCTTGACCTTTTGTTGTTTCTTTTATGTTCTCTACAACAAACAATTGGTTTACTAGCTTAGCTTTATTAATGTATCGAATGAATGCTACTAGTTGAGCCTTCCCTCCAATATCTGCTGACTCATCTACTTGGAGTGCAAAAATTTCACTTTCCTTTACCGAGGCGCACACAGTTTCTTCCAAACATTATTTTTTATATGGCTTAGCTAGCAGTGAGAATTTACATTTTTAACGAGTAATTCTACTACTAACTAGTTGGCCTCTTAAATTTTATTAGATGCTTTGACTGTTTTAAAAAAATATCAGGCTCGGTTATCTTCACTCATTTAAGAGTATCTCAAAGTATGATCGAGGCTTGTTAGTAAGGTGACCATGTTTAGAGTGGAATGTCTTTTTAATTTGCTGTCTACCATAGTTCATTATCCGGTTTATCACCACAAATAACACATTCTTGCATATAATTAACGTCATCATCACACCAAGTAAATTCCAAAATATAATAGCCTTTTCTTCTAATCATATAATTTTTTTTACCGCAAGTAGGAATTTTTCTTTATTTTTCTCTCATATTTCCACTTTTGTCATCCTTTTCACTTTCCCACAATCATCTTCATGTTTTCTCTTCTTTATCACAAACTTGTCCATATTTAAAACGTCTGTGGTTCTTGTAAAATTGAGAAACCCACTCATTACAACTCCATAATGTGTATGTGTATATAAACACATTAGTTAGTAAAAGTTAGGTTAGATGAGGTTTCTAAGTTAGGTTTAGTGCAAAAATATTAATCTTTATATCATTGTCAATGGAAAAAATATGTATCATTCAGTAAAAGATTTTTTTTGGTTAAAGTATAATTTTTAAGGGACTTGGGCCTATTTGGAAAGTTCAGCTCATTAGCCACCACACACACACTCACACACAGCTTCGAAGTCTCAACTCAAATGGTTTCCTTGGCAAACACGGTAGCTGCCCTGGTTCAGAATGTCCTCCTGTGGAAATTGATGACCCAGAGCCACTGAACCTGAACCTACTCATCTCATCTCATCAGATAATAATTTGGAAGCAATTAAAGCAACAGGTACGTGGACACTTACACATATTCCCAACGCAGCCCGTCCACACGCAGCTGGGAAACTTACAGACCTCTTAAAAAAAGTAAACGATGGTTCCACTATCCTAAATGCTCCACCAACCATCAAGGCATGGCACAACTTGCTACTTTTTGAGAATGTCTGCTTAGCTGTGCTGGAAAAAAGGGGAAAGAGGCTAGCCTCAATGATCATTAAATCCTTAAGAGACTTTCCTAGAGCTGATAACCTCATTCACCTTCCCCATCAATACAAAAAGGGGAGAGGCAGAACCCCCACTCACTCCACTGACAGCGAAAAAATCAGAGTCCAAGTGAGCAAGAAAATTGAAGAGGGCCACACAGTGTGAGCAATCAGAATTATCACCAGTGAAGATACAGTTGCCCCCAGGGATGCTGACACTGCTGAAGCACTTAGAAGAAAGCACCCTGCCAGGTAAGCCAAGGGCACCAACAGTTCCAACACCTCTGTCCCCATTGTGGAACCATTGATTGTGCAAGACTCGGACATTTACAAAGCAATATTGTCATTCCCGTCCGGCTCTGCTGGGGGTTACACTGGAATAAGGCCACAGCATTTAAAGGAAATGGTTAATCCAGTTATCGGGGAGATTACAGAGACACTGCTTTCAGAGATTACAAGGTCCGTCAACAATTCCTTGGTTGGTCTGATTGCTGATGAAATTAAACCTTTCTTTTTTTGGTGCATTACTTTGTGCCCTTAAAAAGAAGGATGAAGGAATTAGGCCAAACGCAGGGGGCAATATTTTTTGCGGCCTCATGTCTAAAGCTGCTGTCCGATGTATTCGCACAGAGGCGGCCATGATGCTTCAACCAAACCAGCTTGGCTTTGGGGTCTCTCAAGGAAGTGAAGCAGCGGTTCATGCAACAAGGGCGTATATGAACAACCTGCCTGAGGACAATGTAGTGGTAAAATTAGATTTCAAGAATGCATTTAATCACCTGAAAAGAGACGTGGTATTAGCAGCTGTACAAGAACATTTCCCTGGTCTCTTCCCTTTTGTTTCAGCTGGATATAGCAAGTAATCAATGCTCCTGTTTGGACAGCATGAAATCACATCATAAGAGGGTCTCCAGCAAGGGGATTCTCTCGCACCATTTCTCTTCTATATAGCGGTTAGGGAAATCACAGTCAGACTGACCAGTGAGCTAAACATTTGGTTCCTGGATCCTGAATCCATTTTAATGTGAAATCATCTCAGTCAATCAACCAGTTATAGATGCAGTGAGATCAAAACTACCAGGAGCATCACTCATTGCCCCCACAAATATCATCTTGCTCTTAGCACCTCTGGGAAGCGATGCCATTGATACAATTCTCAGGAAGAAACTGGAAAAGTTGAGGAGAATGGAACAACGAATAGGCAATCTTGATACCCACGATGACTTGTACCTTCTCACAATGTGCTTGAATCTGCCCAGGTTGACATATTTCCTAAGATGTGCTCCTTCATATGATAACCCTATACTGCATGAATATGACAGCATCCTAAGGCAGATTTTTACTAAAGTACTTAACCTTACTCTAGAAGATGGGCAGTGGGACCAAGCTACACTTCCTGTCAGACTAAGAGGCATTGGTGTCCGCAAGTCATCACAGATTGCGCTACCTGCTTTTCTGTCTTCTTGCGTTGCATCCAGAGGGTTTGTAGCAGCGATTCTTCCTGAACATCTTAGTGACAACATTGGAGTCCAGGACCAAACATTCATTGACGGAGCCAGGATTTGGGATTATCTAACGGGCTCTGAAACCAGATCATCTCCCCCCAACAACTACAAACAGTCAAACTGGGATGGCCCAATAGTGGAGAATATAGCCTCAACAATGCTTCAGTGTGTCAGGGAAGGATAGAGACCCGCCTCCTTGCAGTGAGAGCTAATCATGCAGGGGACTTTCTTTTGGCTGTTCCAAGTTCCAGCCTTGGCACAAGCCTCGACCCACAGACCATCCGAATTGGTGTTACCCTTCGACTTGCCGCCCCTATTCTCGCCGAACACAGGTGTATTTGTGGCAGTGAAGCAGCAGACCGATTCGGGTACCATGGTCTTGTGAGCCGTAAATCTGAGGGAAAGATTGCAAGACATGAGGAGATTAATAACATTATCAAGAGGAGCCTCACAACAGCCGGATGCCGAGCAGTAAGTGAGCCACCTCAATTATGCAGATATGATGGCAGCCAAAAGCGGCCAGATGGTATCACCTATCAAGCCTGGACAGACAGCAAGGAAGTGGTGTAGGACTACACATGTGCATCTACCTTGGCTGATACCTATCGCCAATACACCAGTGAGGAAAGAGGGGCAGCTGCCACCTTCAGGGATTCTCAAAAGGCTAGAAAAGACGAAGAACTTGCCCATCATTATATGTTTGTTCCCATAGACTCGGAGACCCTTGGCTCATGGGGAAAGAGTGCATCTAAGTTTCTTAAGGAGCTAGGCAAAAGACTCAACAGGGTAACTAGGGATCCCAGGACAGCTAGTTTTCTATTTCAGTGACTCAGCGCTACTGTTCAGAGGGGTAATGGCTGCTGTATTTTGGCATTATAATCAGTGACAAACATGTAACAATATGTACTAAACATGTATCACTCACACCTCATGTACTGTATATGCCATCTTTATATCAACAATGTATCTCTTATATCTTTTGTACCATATTATGTAATAAAATATAGCAATTGGTAAAATAGAATAAAAAGATGGGGTGGTAGGGGAAGTGGAATATTCAAATGGCTTCAGGAAGAAATCCAAATGTTCTTCTTTGAAGCCTTTATATATATATATATATATATATATATATATATATATATATATATATATATATATATATATATATATATATATATATATATATATATATATATATATATATTTAATAAAGCATTTATATGTATGTATGTGTGTATATAGGATGGGGTGGTAGGAGAAGTGGAATATTCAAACGGCTTCAGGAAGAAATCCAAATATTCTTCCTTGATGCCTTTTTTTCCTCTTCTCCGAGGCTATGGTCCCACAATTTGCACCAGAGGTGGACCCATCCTTATATATATATATATATATATATATATATATATGCTAGGGAAATTTGCAAGAGCAGGCGAAATATTTACAAACACTGATCTCTGGCCGACGGAGACTCGAACCTACGAACCTCATGACAAGGTACGCAGTGCTTTACCGACCGTACCACACTGGTCCAATACCTTGGCATCCAGCTTTCGCTAGACGTTATTCCAAGGCAGCCAGCTTTCAGGCAGGAAGGCTTACAGCTTTTCATCTCATCCCCTGCATGCATCGACACAACTAGAGATTTTTACAATGCTAGGAATTCGCAAGAGCAGGCGAAATATTCACAAACACTGATCTCTGGCCGACGGAGACTCGAACCTACGAACCTCATGACAAGGTACGCAGTGCTTTACCGACCGTACCACACTGGTCCAATACCTTGGCATCCAGCTTTCGCTAGACGTTATTCCAAGGCAGCCAGCTTTCAGGCAGGAAGGCTTACAGCTTTTCATCTCATCCCCTGCATGCATCGACACAACTAGAGATTTTTACAATGCTAGAATTCGCAAGAGCAGGCGAAATATTCACAAACACTGATCTCTGGCCGACGGAGACTCGAACCTACGAACCTCATGACAAGGTACGCAGTGCTTTACCGACCGTACCACACTGGTCCAATACCTTGGCATCCAGCTTTCGCTAGACGTTATTCCAAGGCAGCCAGCTTTCAGGTAGGAAGGCTTACAGCTTTTCATCTCATCCCCTGCATGCATCGACACAACTAGAGATTTTTACAATGCTAGGAATTCGCAAGAGCAGGCGAAATATTCACAAACACTGATCTCTGGCCGACGGAGACTCGAACCTACGAACCTCATGACAAGGTCGCAGTGCTTTACCGACCGTACCACACTGGTCCAATACCTTGGCATCCAGCTTTCGCTAGACGTTATTCCAAGGCAGCCAGCTTTCAGGCAGGAAGGCTTACGCTTTTCATCTCATCCCCTGCATGCATCGACACAACTAGAGAGTTTTACAATGCTAGGAATTCGCAAGAGCAGGCGAAATATTCACAAACACTGATCTCTGGCCGACGGAGACTCGAACCTACGAACCTCATGACAAGGTACGCAGTGCTTTACCGACCGTACCACACTGGTCCAATACCTTGGCATCCAGCTTTCGCTAGACGTTATTCCAAGGCAGCCAGCTTTCAGGCAGGAAGGCTTACAGCTTTTCATCTCATTCCCTGCATGCATCGACACAACTAGAGATTTTTACAATGCTAGGAATTCGCAAGAGCAGGCGAAATATTCACAAACACTGATCTCTGGCCGACAGAGACTCGAACCTACGAACCTCATGACAAGGTACGCAGTGCTTTACCGACCGTACCACACTGGTCCAATACCTTGGCATCCAGCTTTCGCTAGACGTTATTCCAAGGCAGCCAGCTTTCAGGCAGGAAGGCTTACAGCTTTTCATCTCATCCCTGCATGCATCGACACAACTAGAGATTTTTACAATGCTAGGAATTCGCAAGAGCAGGCGAAATATTCACAAACACTGATCTCTGGCCGACGGAGACTCGAACCTACGAACCTCATGACAAGGTACGAGTGCTTTACCGACCGTACCACACTGGTCCAATACCTTGGCATCCAGCTTTCGCTAGACGTTATTCCAAGGCAGCCAGCTTTCAGGCAGGAAGGCTTACAGCTTCATCTCATCCCTGCATGCATCGACACAACTAGAGATTTTACAATGCTAGGAATTCGCAAGAGCAGGCGAAATATTCACAAACACTGATCTCTGGCCGACGGAGACTCGAACCTACGAACCTCATGACAAGGTACGCAGTGCTTTACCGACCGTACCACACTGGTTCAATACCTTGGCATCCAGCTTTGTCGATGCATGCAGGGGATGAGATGAAAAGCTGTAAGCCTTCCTGCCTGAAAGCTGGCAGCCTTGGAATAACGTCTGCAAGCTGGATGCCAGGTATTGGACCAGTGGGGTACGGTCGGTAAGCACTGCGTACCTTGTCATGAGGTCTAGGTTCGAGTCTCCGTCGGCCGAGATCAGTGTTTGTGAATATTTCGCCTGCTTTTGCGAATTCCTAGCATTGTAAAATCTCTGTTGTCGATGCATGCAGGGGATGAGATGAAGCTGTAAGCTTCCTGCCTGAAAGCTGGCTGCCTTGGAATAACGTCTGCAAGCTGGATGCCAAGGTATTGGGCCAGTGTGGTCGGTCGTAAAGCACTGCGTACCTTGTCATGAGGTTCGTAGGTTCGAGTCTCCGCCCAGAGATCAGTGTTTGTATTATATATATATATATATATATATATATATATATATATATATATATATATATATATATATATATATATATATATATATATATATATATATATATATATAAATAAATACATAGATAAATATTTATGACATGCATTTCATGTCTGCAAAATTTAGTTACCATGATTAAGATAACACAAATCCTTTGATAATGTATTAAAGGTCTATGTTCTCGTATATATCTACCGTCTCCGTCAATTAACTTGATAATTAAAGAATATAGTTAGCTGTTGTGTTAGCTTAAAGCATATTAGACGCCTAAGTTTTTAGTATGCTTGAAAATTCTAATTGGCGGGATTTTTTTCCCATGCTTAATATATTCAGTATAAATCATGGAAATTTACATAAATGCAACACATCAATTGTTGCAAAACTCCACAAACAAGATATTACCAGCACTAAAGAATACGAGTTAATTATCTTCTCTTACTTTTTTATCTACCTCTCCGTATATCTATCTTTCTCATGTCTTCTGTCTTCCTCTTTCTATTTATCTCTCTTTTTACTTCTTTTTATTTTCTCTTTTCGCTCACTATCTGTTTCTTATTCTTCCTTTTCTTACTTTTGTGTCATTCTTGCAATACTTCTCTCTTTCACATTCTTTCTAATTCTTTCTCTTTGTCTAAATCATCCTCAGCTCCCCTACATTCTTCGTCATTCATTCTTTCTCAGTTCCTTGCTCATCTTTATCTTCATTCTTCTCTTCTGCCTCTTCCTCTCCTTCTCATACGTTCCTCAATTATTTTCAATCTTCCTCTCATCATTCTTTCTTGTCATCTTTCACCTTCTTCCTCTTCATCATTCTCTACATCTTCATTTTCATCTTCTTCATATTCCTATTAAACTTCTTCATCTAACTTACTCTCTATCATCTTAATCAATATTCTTCTCTATCTTTATCCATCTTACTCTCAATCTTTCTCTCAATTTTATTTACTAATTTTTCTATCTTGTTCATTCATCTTAATTTCCACCTTTCTTCCATATATCTTCTCATTCTTTCTTTCTCCCTACTTTTATTTGTCTTCTAGTTCATTTTTCTTTACCTCTCCATTATATTGCTACTCTTTTTTTTATTAACACATCGGCCGTTTCCCACCAACGCAGGGTGACCAGAAAAAGAAGAAACACTTACATTATCATTCACCCCATCACTGTCTTGCCAGAGGCGTGCCTACGCTGCAGTTAAAAAAATGAATATATCAACACTCCTTTTTCAGAGAGCAGGCACTGTATTTCCCATCTCCAGGACACAAGTACGGCTAACCGGTTTCCCCAAATCTCTTCGTAAATATTATTTACTCACACTCTAACATCACGTCAAGTCATAAAAATCCTTCGTCTCCACTCACTCCTCGCAAGCTTACTGTAAGTCCAAGCCCCTAGCACACAAAACCTCTTTTACCTCCCTCCAACTTTTCTTAGGACGACCGCTACCCCGCCTTCCTTCCACTACTAATTTATATGCACTTGAAATAATTCTATTTTGTTGCATCTTCTCCAAATGTCAAAACCACCTCAAGAACCCTTCCTCTGTCCTCTGGATAATATTTTTGGGAACCCCGCACCTCCTTCTAATGTTTAAGCTACGGATTCTCTGCATTATGTTCACACCACACATTACCCTCACACAAGACATCTCCATTATATCTAGCCTTCTTCTTGTTGCAACACTCACCACCCATGCTTCACACACATATAAGAGCATTGGTACCACTATACTCTCATACATTTCCATCTTTGCTTGCCTGAATAATATTCTTTGTCTCCACAGACTCCAGTGCGCCACTCACCTTTTTTTTCCTCATTATTTCTGTGAATCATTTCGTCTTTCATATACCCATCTGCTGACATGTCCACTTTTTTTTAGCTTCCATTATTTTATTTTCTTCTTTTTATTTTTCTCATCCTTGTCACACTTCTCTTTATCTTTATTCTTCTTATTATTCTCCTTCTTTTCCTCCTCATTACGATACTTCTCCTTAAACAATCTTTAAATCTCAACTTAACTGAGTCCCTGAAGGAACAGACTTGTTAAATGGCCAGGATATTTTTTATTTACCCAAAGATCTTACATGACTAGACAACACCAGACTCATCTTCATATTCCTCAAGATCTTACGTAACCCGACTTATCTTGATATTCCCAAGATCTTAAGTGACCAGACTTGGCTTGATATCCCCCAATTTATTTGGTGATTAGACTAGATTTCAGATTCCCAAGATCATCCGTAACGAGATTAGCCTTGATATTTCTCAAGGTCTCTCTTAACCAGACTTGTGTCGATACACTAACTGATTTTTACGTGACCAGACAAGCCTTGATATTACCTAAGATCTTAAGTGAACACACTAGTCTCGATATTTTCCAAGATCTTTTATGACCCAAACTGGCCATATGAGATTTTTTGTTTTTTACCACATCGACCGTTTCCCATCGAGGCAGGGTGACCCGAAAAAGGTGAAACACTTTCATCACCATTCACTCCATCATTATCTTGCCAGATGCCTGCCGATGCTACAGTTATAAAAACTGCAACATATCTTCACCCAGCCTTCAAAGAGCAGGCACTGTACTTCATACCTCCAAGATTCAAGTACAGTCTACCGGTTTCCCTGAATCCCTTTATAAGTGTTACTTTGCTCACACTCCAAAAGCACGTCAAGTCATAAAAACCATTTGCCTCCACTCCCCTAATTTAACTAGCTCGCATGCTTGTTGAAAGTCCATGTCCCTTGCATATAGAACCTCTTTCACCCCCTCACTCCAACAATTTCTAAGACGAACCCTACCCTGCCTTCCCTCCACTACAGATTTATACGCCCTTCAAGTAATTCTATTTTGTTCCATCCTCTCTAAATGTATGAACAATCTCAAGAACCCCTCCTTAGCTTCTCTGGATAGTACTTTTAGTATCTCCGCAATTCCCTCTAATCTCCAAGCTAAGGATTCTCTGCATAATATTCACTCCACATATTGCCCTCAGACACTACATCTCCACTGCTTCCAACGTTTTCCATGTTGCAACATTCATCACCCATGCTTTATACCCAGGGATAACGTTCTTTGTCTCCAAAGACTTGTCAGTGCTTCACTCTTCCTTTTCCCCCTCGTCAATACAATGGATCACCTAATCTTTCATAGACCCATCTGCTGACACGTCTACTCCCAAAAATCTGAATACATTCACTTCTTCCATACTCCCTCACTACAATCTGATATCAAGCGTTTCATTTTCTAATTTCTGTTGTAATCCTCATCACCTTGTTTTTTTCCTTTGCTCACTTTTAATTTCCTTCTTTTACATACCTTTCCAAATTCGTCCACTAATCTCTGCAGTTTTTTTCAGAATCTCCCTAAAGCACAGTGTCATCTGCAAAAGAGCAACTGTGACCACTCCCACTTAATGTTAGATTCTTCATCATTTAATCCTTTACCTTATCCCAACATTCGAGCATTCAGTTCTCTTACAACCACATTTTTAAATATATTGACATCACTCATCCGTGTCTGAGACCTACATTTACTGAAAAATAATCTCCCTCTCTCCTACATACCCTAACCTGAGCCTCACTATCCTCGTAAATAACTCTTTACTGCTTTCAGTAACCTCCCACCTAATGCATACACTTGCAACATCTACATTGCACGAAAACCTCTTTACGCTTATCTAAATACTGTTCACCTAAATGATTCACTGTAAACACTTTGTCTACACACCCTCTACCCATCCTAAAGTCTCCTTATTCATGTGCGATCCTGATCTTTGTCTTTACCAGTATAATCAACAGACTTATTTACTTATAATTCTTACACTGTCCTTTATCCTCATTCCCTTTGAAAAAATGAACTATGCATGCTCTCTGCCAATCCCTAGGTACTTTCCCCTCCTTCATACATTTATTAAATATAAGTATACTAACAATTCTAAACCTATATCCCTAACTTCTTTTAACATTTGTGCCTTGATTTCATCAACGGAAGCTGTTTTAACCCCTTTCATTCTACCCATAGCCTCAGGCACTTTCCCCACACTCATATTTGATTCTTCACTCCTAAAAGATGTCATAACTTCCTGGCCAATACACGAAATCAGTTTACCTAACTTCAACATTTAACAGTTCCTCAAAATATTCCCTCCATCTTCCCGATACCTCCAATTCCACATCTAATAACTTTTTTATTTTCAACTGTCAGATCCATTCGTTCCCTAGGCTTTCTCAACTTATTAATATAATTCAAAAACTTTTTCTTATTCTCTGAAAAATTGTTGATAACTTCTCACCCACTCTCTCATTTGCTCTCCTTTAACATTCCTTCACCACTCTTTTAGCCTCTACTTTTTTCTCCTTATATTCCTCCCTCCTTGTATCACTTCTACTTTGTAAAAAACTTCTCATATGCTAACTTTTTCTCCCTTACTAGTGTCTTTACCTCAACATTCTACCAACTGCTCCTCTTTTCTCCCTCTTCCACCCTCCTATATCCACTAACTTCCGCTGAACAATTTAATGCTGCATTCTTAAATCTACCCCATACCTCTTCAACCTCATTGCCTATACTCTCATTAACCTATCTTTCAACAATAGTTGCTTATGTCTTACCCTAACTTCCTCCTCCTTTAGTTTATAAACCTTCACCACCCTCTTACTTTCTAATAAAATTCTCCTTGTACCCTAATTATGTTTTGCTATTACTGTAGATACAACTAAAAAAAATCTCATATATATGTTACCCTTCTGAAAACATTCATATCTTTACTTGTAGCGATCAACTTTTTATACACTAATACACATCCAACTACTGTTATTACTCCCTATATCATATCTTGTATACCTAATTATCCTTTTTTTCTCTTGAAATATGTATTGCTTATTCCCAAACCACTTTCTATATAAAGTTCAATCTAAGACCCCCCATTATCATTTACCCCAAGCACGCCAAACTTACCTACCACGTCCTCTATAACCACTTCTCCCATTTTGACATTCATGTCCCTTACTACATTTACTCTCTCACTTGGTTCAAAACTTCCTAAACACTCACTTAACATCTCTTAAAATCTCTCTCTCTCTCCTCTACATTTGTCTTTTCTCCAGGTACATAAATGCTTATTGTAACCCACTTTTCTCATCCAACCTTTATTTTAATCCACATAATCTTTGAATTTATTCTTTATATTCCCTGTCCTCCTGCCTTAACTGATCCTTCAAAATTATTGCTACCCCTTCCTTAGCTTTAACACTCTCAGATACTCCTGACCTAATCCTGTTTATTTCTCCCCATTGAAACTCACCTTCCTCCTTTATCTAAGACATCTAACTTCTTTTCATTCAAAACATTCGTTATTATTTCTCTCTTATCATCTGCACTACATCCCAACTTTAAAAGTTTTTCTTCTTATTCTTAGTAATTGATTCTGGAGAATGGGTTATGAATTAAATTTATGACTACTGTAGCAGCTAGGGTTCACTATGTATTGCTATTCTAGTTCACATTATAAAATAACATTAGTGAACCGATATGCCTGTGTGGGTCATTCAACACAATGAATCGAGGAGATAGGATCATCGGTCTGCTAACTGGGAGACAAAAACTTTACTCTCGCAGTCTAGCTTAAATTATGAGACTTGTGTACGGAAGAGAAGTTAATGAAGACAAAAAACTGAGTTCTGAAGACAAAAAACAGAGTTCATCATGGATATTATATGACACTGAAATCAGTCATGTGACTTCAAACGAAAATGAATTACGTTATTCAGAGTTTCTAGCTGTTAATTAGCTGTCGGCCTCGATATAGAGAATACTGAAAGTATCTGTTTGATACGAAAAGACATTCTCAGGTTATCGCACATCATCTAAAAACTGCAGGAGAGGCGAGTGGAGGGCAGAAAACTAAAATAGGACAACTATTGGTAGATCTGTTGGGGAGTGAATACCTAAATTAATCAGTGAATACTGTAGGTATCATATATAAGAGGTATTACGAACACGGGTAATAATGGCCTGTTGACCTGGTCGTAATAGCTTTGAAGCGAAAATAAAAACAGCAGTAGTATTTAACTTGATTTTTTTCACCAATTATATATAGCTATGTACAATTTGTACAGGAGTTGAATATAAGTGTACCACACGGTGATAAAGGCAAAGACAAAAGCCTGAGAAAGAGAGAGAGCACAGTGCTCAACCAGCTGCTATGCGAGTCTGGCAAGTGCTGACTGCGAGTGAAACCACGACACTTCAGCACTTGGCAGGTCCGCTTGTGATTGGACAATGAACCAAGGTACTGATTTAACGAAGGGTACCCTAACCGTTAAACACTTAGCACCTGTTTCGCTGGTTGGGAGGCAGCCTGTATGGGAGTGTGTACATAAGCCGAATAAAATGTAACGTAATCTTTGCATGCCACAAGAGGAAACAGTCTTGGAAATACGATACTTGTTGAAATTATATGAAGCTTTGAAGGCTTGATCCTCTCTCAGTAAATATTATGATAAAAAAACTATAAAAATAGGAAAGAGAAAAAGTACATAGATGATTTAACCTAGAATGTAAAGAGTCGAAACTTGTGAGGAAAACATACTGGAACAAGTACAGAAAGGAAAAAAATGCTTGAAAACATGACGATATGAGGGCATGTCATAAATAAATATCCTAGTGTAACCAGGGACACGAAAAATTATTTGGAAAACGACATAGAAGCAAAAAAAAAAAAAAAAAAAAAAAAATTAAACCATATTTCTCTACAGTTACCTCAGAAGGAAGATGGTTATATAAGAACAGGTGATCAGACCGAAAGTATATGAGCAGTTAACAAAAGAGTTTAAAGAAGTGGTGTATGTGAGAGACTCAGCTGAAGGTTTAAGAAGTTTTTTTCACTTGCAAGAATCACTAATAGAATTTAAAGAAGGAAAGACCTACCAAGGAGTATTAGAGAACCACTTATAGAAGTGTTACATGAAATCACGTTCCATGAACTGCTGGCGACTCATTACTAGATCTGGGAGAGAGGAACTGCCACCATAGAGTAATAGAGAGCCACTTCTAGTGTTGGTAGAAGGAAAACACTTTCCATAAAGTTATGAAGAATTAGTTTTACAATTAGGAGAGGCTAATACTTAGTGCAGTGCAACAAGTGACTGGGTATAAAGACATCAAATAGAGTAGAATACTGATGAGCTAATGTATTCAAATATGGCCTCACCGCGACTGATGATAAGGAACGGAAGTTCTAAGCTATTAACTGATGCAACATATCTCTGGAAACAGGAAATATTCCAAAGATCACTTAAAGAGATAGACAAGAGAGATTAATTACCGTCCACTATACGTTACGTTCATGACATGAAAGTTAATGATAAACATAATAAGTAAAATACTAAAAGCTCACTTAGAGAAAACAACTTCCTCACATAATGCCGACACGGGTTTAATGACTGAAATTTTAAAATTACAAATCTAATCATTTTATTTGAAATGTTGACGGAAATTTGTCAAAATATAAAAAGAGTGAATATTCATTTACTCATATAAGGCTTGTGAAACTGGGCCAGAAAGGAGGCTAATTGATAAATTCCAGGAGCACGTTCGGGCGGCATGATAAAAAAAATCTGTAAAATAAACCCAGATGGAAGTTACACGGAAGTTGTAAATGCAATCACTAAAGGGTCACTTCTTAGATTTAGTTCATGCTTAATACATCTTAATAATTTACCAAGTAATATACCAGACAATGTCTTATCTCAGAAGGAAATAATTAGAATATAAACAAATAAAGGCCATCATCGGTAGAAATTTTCACCGCCTTCATATATAAAATGTAACTGGGTATCTTTATATATGCTTTCAAAACTGTAGTGTATGAAAAGCTGAACAAATGCTATGGAAAAGTAAACTTTTAAAGATGTATGGTATGGTTCCTGAACCTTAACAGAACACGTGGTTAAACTATGTTTTAGTTTCCGTGATATCAGAGTAAAAAATCCTCCATTTCCTTAACCCTAGTCCTCTGTACCTCAGTGCACGAAAGAAATGTAGTAGTAGTACCTCAAAATGGTTAAGAAGCAGAGGAGCTGCAGCTCAACTTCCTTGGTTTATTTTCCTAAGAAGCCCATGAGCTTTAGCTTAGCACACTGAAAGAGTATAGTACCCCAAGAAGACTAATACTAAAAAAGGGCTATGAACCGTAAATTATTACCATTAAGAGGACCAAACTGAGAATCAATCCAGTCTAACACTGAAAATAATTAAGGAGTAACACAGTAGCACATGACACTGTACATGTACTCACCCCTCATCAACTAACAGATCCTGAGACACATCACAAACATTGATATAAGTGAAGAATACGTAAAATATCTGTTAAAAATAAAGAGTATTTTTTTTGTATCACGAACACATTTGTTAAATTGTATCACGAACACATTTGTTAAATTGATAAAAGCAACAAAGACAACTTTTCCTGTATTTATTAAATTTTGTTTAGAAAGTTATGCTCGATTTGAAATTCATTTTAATCCTTTAAGAAAAAAATATTTGCAATCTTACTTGGCTATTAGGCAATTATAGATTAAGGAATAAAATAAAATTAGGAATTTTGGTACCTACTCATTTGAATAAGTATCCGAACCTTCCTTTAAATAATATGTGTCAATATTGCAGGTATGAAGCTGATTTAAAAGGGATCTCATATTTTAGCTTATGGATGCTAATTAAAATATTTAATTAATACAATTGACTAATTGGTATTTACACAACCTGGAACCGGGACATTCCCCTACATAAAACATACCAGCTTCAGAAGTTTGAAGCTGACCAAAAAAGGCATATTGCAGTTATTGCATGGAAATCAATAACCCAATTTGATTAATGGGATTGATAAATTGAGATTTATAAAGAGAATTAAAAACTGCAAACCTCCCCTTTTCAAAATTACACCAATGTTAAAACTTTGAAGCTGATCAAAATAGTCATGTTCCAGTTATTGAACGGAAACCGGTAATTCCATTTTTAAACTGTTAGAAAAACAAAATTTTAAACCAAGACAAATTTAAAATAAAACTAACCTTACTTTCAATATAATACATGAGCCCTTAAAGTATCAAGGATTTCAGAAGAGACTTTCTCAAGATGTAGCACGAGAAAAAAAATAGTACCTCGACTTTTTTCAAAAGAAAAAAAAAAAGGTAAATTAACCTTTCAGGAGAGTTTTCTTGATGCCGGTAAAGAACTTTTGATCCAAGGAATTCGATCTTACGTCCCCTTCCTTGAATCGGAACTGATTGTTTTCCAGTCTCGCAGGAGCTGTATTACTCCTACTATTACCACTACTGCTTCTAATACTGCTACTACTACTACTGTTACTACTACAACTACTACTACTACAGTTATGACTACTACTACTACTACCACTACAACTAAAAAATTTTACTTTTACTACCACTAATACTACTTCCACTACTACTTCTGCTACTACTACTTCTACTAAAATTAATAATAATAACAATATTACTAATAATAATAATAATAACAATAATAATGATAATAATAATGGTAAATTTGTAACTAAACACACAATAACATTCTACTTCTTATTCTAAGTAGGATATATATGTGTCAAAGGTTTGACCCTGCCCAATAGAGGCGTTGTCAGGTTATCATACATGAAGCACTTCGCTGTTTGTAATATAAAAATTTAGCCAATTTGACCTTACACAGCCGAATAACAATCCAAATCATCCTCTAAGAAAGATACACCAACACTGGAAATTTGAAGCCAGTCAGAAGAATCTTAGGTAGATATACGTATTTGCACGGAAACCCTGAAAGAGAAAATAATCCGAAAACCACTATGCGTATCCCTATTCGGGGCATACGTAATGATAAAAATCAGTGCTATGCAACCTAATGGTTTTTAGATTCTAAACTTGATAAAAATAATTTCTAAAGAATCACTGGAAGCGCTGGAAATGACCTTTTACAGTATCTAAATAGAGATGTGATGAAGATAATAATAATAATAATAATAATAATAATAATAATAATAATAATAATAATAATAATAATAATAATAACAATAATAATAATAATACAAATTCTCCCCAAATATGAGAGGGAATTTAAACAGAGCAGGCGTCAATTTGGTCATTCCTATGTGGACTTTCTTCATTCACAATCTAAACGTTCATTAAGTGGTACACGTACACTGGTGTCTTTAATTTCAATGGGCTAGTGCAAATGGTTCTTCTTGACAATCTTCGTGTGTCAGTTGGACCAGAGGTTCGGGTGTTTTGAGAAGACCATTCAGTGGCAACTGCTACGGAGACGGCTAGACTTGCTGACACATTCGAGGCCAACCGCTCATTGTCCAAGCTGTCTCTTAACCCATCTTCCTAGCAGCCTGGAATGGACAGAGATCATCGTTGATGCCTGCCTCAAAACCAGACCGGAGCACGAGACAAACCGCCCAAGTTCATCATCCCCTGTTACTTCAAGCATCTGGTGAGGTAAGTCTGCAGCCCATGGTTCATTATTCAGGCAAATTCCAGGCTTATCAGCGGGCCTACTCCACGACTGAGAAAGAGGCCCTGGTACTTACGCTGGAACATTTCGACGTGTTCTTGTCCAGTATACCCCACGTGGTCACCGTCTTCAGTAACCACAATCCTTTGACCTACCTACACTCCATGAGGAACAAGAACCCTTGTCTCAAGCGCTGGGCATTGCGACTGTAACTGTATAATATGACTATTTATCATATTGCCGGCAAAGAAAAAATGTGTTAGGAGACAACCTTTTCAGAATGTAAAATGTTAGGATGTATTTTCTTGAATGTGTTAGGTAAAAATGGGTAGTAAGTTCTTTCTATTTCTTATGGTCATTGAGTAAATCTTTTTATTCCTTATGGCCATTGAGTAAATCTGGCCATGAAGTTTTTATTAATGTAGTGACACTTTGCCCCCATTTCGCAAGTGTCTTAAAATTACACTAGCACTACTGTCTGCTGTCTTATTCTAAGGTCGTGCATGACTCGACTGTCCCTTTTGGTTGAGCACTACCTGGTGAGTTGGATGGCTGAGAGGTAAAGTGGTTCCATTAGTAATTCATGCCATGGTTACATACTACCCATTGACGGATGCCTAGTCCCGGCTATTAGAGCCCTTTTGGGGTGGGGTGTGTGGCCTGTCGGCGTATGTCACACACCCATATATGTATGTCCTCTTGACCTGCAAACCAGATGCTAAGAATGTAAAGAGCGGGTCCCCTTTTACGCTTGCCCCTTGGTTCAACCAATGACAAGGAAGCACAACCTAAGTTGTGAAGTGATGTTGGAGACTCGTGAAGCAACGTGGCAAGACTTACCTCAGAGTCTTGTCAAAGACAGTTTTCACCGTGTCTCTTGTTTGCAAATTACCTTTTTGTACATATCCTCTGTAATTATTGTACATATACTTGTATGCTGTCGTGGTTAAGGAAATATATAAGTATTTACTCACTAGTCTTTAGCTCGTTCCTCATTTCTATCGTGTTACAACCAGGTGTGCAAGCCACAAGACTACACCTGTTTTCGTAATAAGTGGACTATGCTGAATTTAAGTCAGAAGGAGGAAGTGTGTGGCAGATAAAGAACGTTTTGCAACTTTTGGAAGGGACTTCCAAATATCAGAGCAGATTATTAGCATAGATAGGTTGAGTAGAACACGTGGTATGGCATAAAGTTACTAGTGTCTTGTATTATGTCTGAGTTCTGTTACAACTCTCCAGGAAGAGTTGGAGTGCTAGGCTGAAGTTCGTGCTAGGTGTCTTATGCACTCAGAATGATAAGTAGTTAGGCGTGAATGTTTTATAAGGTGAATACATTAAGACGTTTGAATACCGGAGGGGTTTCTGAAACCTGACTGAGTGACTATTCTAATAGATGATTTCTACTCGGTAACAATAGGTTTTAGGAGGTTTGCTATTGTAGATCCTCAAGCATAAGTGAACTTGGGATAAATATGTGAGCAGAGAGTGAGTAATGTTGTTTGTTGAACATAACAGACTCTTGATAGAGTGCCCACACTTTGGGAAATTTTCTTAGACATGTGTACGATAAAGCACCTAAATTACTGGAAACACTTGAAGTCCTTTGATTTATAGTTTTATACTCCATGGAACGCAGACGAGAAAGATACATGATAAAATACACTTGGAAAATCTTAAACGGACTAGTCCCAAATTTGCACACGAAAATCACTCCCTACGAAAGCAAAAGACTGGACAGGAGATGCAACATCCCCTCAATAAAAAACAAGGGCGCCACGAATACACAAAGAGACAACACAGTAAGTGTCAGGGGCCCAAGATGGTTCAGCTGCCTATCAGCATACATAAGGGGGATTACAAATAGACCCCAGTCTGTCTTCAAGAAGGCACTGGACAGGCACCTAAAATCAGTATCCTGATAGAACGATCTCCTTGTTCCTCACTGTAGTCCCCACAATTGTTGGGAAAATAGCCAAGATGTGAGTGTAAAAATGTGCATCTTCACACTCATTCTAGGCCCAAGTTGTTGGAAACTTGAAATCAGGTTTTGGATATATTTTTTCTTCATATTCGGGAGAGCACCTGTTTCCCAGGAAGTTGTGGACAATCTGCTGGAATGAAAACCAGACATTCACCTCGACACCTGCTAATGATTCATCAAAATGCTTGTCATTCATCAATTCCCGAATCTGAGGGCCAACAAAGATTCCTGCTTTTAGCTTGCCTTCACTTATACGAGGAAACTTTGACTCCAGGTACTTGAAAGCAGTTCCATTCTTGTTCAAGACCTTCACAAAAAATTTTTCATAAGCTTTAATTTGATTTGGAGTGGTGGCAGCAGAATTTTCTTGGGGTCAACTAGTGGCACAGTTTTCACGTTGTGATTTCCGGGTAATTTGCTGGTTCTTGGTGGTTAGTTTTTTGTTTATAGTGCTGGCTGTCTGCCCTACTATCCCAAAGACACATAAAACAGGGATACTCGGTGTATCCGCCTTGAAGACTTAGTAGGACAGCAATAACTTTTTAAATCACCACAAATGAGAAAATTGTGATTCTGGTACTTGACTGCAGATATTAGTGTCTTCATATTTGCGTAAGTTTCTGACATTTGGACACTATGGCCAATTGGCACAGATGCAGCTGTGTTGCCATTGTAGAGAAGTACAGCCTTTAAACTTCTTTTAGAAGAATCAATGAAGAGTCTCCATTCATCTGCTTTGTATGACATCCCCATGTGTTCAATAAGGCCAGAAATATTTGAACAGAAACTAAAGATTCCTCTCTGTCAAAGAACTGAGTGAATTCCGCTTCACGATGATGGTACCAAGCGAATGTTGTTCCAGGAGCTAGAAACGTGTGTTTCTTCAGTCTAGAGGCAAGTAACTGTGCACTTTCTTTTGGAAGGTTAAGATCTCTCACCAAGTCATTGAGCTTAACTTGATTGAAGGGTTTGGCATCACCATTTGTTTGTGGTTCATAGTCTACTTCCATCTCCTTAGAATCACTGGTATCAAACTGATGAAATTTGCCATGTCTCAGGTGGCAAAGGTACAGGAATATCTTCAGAGTGTGGAACAGCCTTATTGCTGAAGGGATATTTGGGTATATTATGCGATCTTTAGTCTTCTTGTTGAATCCAGCTACTTTAGTCATACAAAAGTAGCAGTCATCATGGTGGTTCATCTGCTCCCGCTATACCATTGGTACTTCCAACTGACCACATTTGGAGCTTACTGATGCAACTCTTGCAAGCTTTGTGTGATGCAAATGGTGTGTCCTGGTCTCCAAGTTTGCAGCCAAAATAAGCAAAGTAGCAGCGCTTCAATAAAGGAGTAATGTTGCTCCAGGAATCTGAAATGGTGAATTGCCAGCAGACATAGCAAAATATGTCTGGTGAATTTAGGCAGCCTCTAGACATATTAATAATCTGAAAATAAAGAAAAATATATTAGATTTAACATTTAATTCAATATAAGGTAAGCATTTTAATTGTTAATATACCACTTTCTCATTTACTTATGTTATACGAAAAGAGAAAAGTAACGTTTACGTATAACTTGACAACCTGATGTGAGAGATGAATAAAAAACACAGTGAATCACTATTTTCCATTTATATACCGAAAAAGATACCATAGTCAATAAAATCATCATGCAGACAAGTGTAATATTTGTGAATAATGTATTTAATAATAAATATATATGTATATGAGAACAAATGATACCCGTAACGGT
The DNA here is from genome assembly GCA_009830355.1 of Cherax destructor. Taxonomy (NCBI): domain Eukaryota; kingdom Metazoa; phylum Arthropoda; class Malacostraca; order Decapoda; family Parastacidae; genus Cherax; species Cherax destructor. Next base: position 13,993 of record WNWK01020744.1, on the reverse strand, counting down.
TGTTAAAGAAACTGAGATATTGTGGTACTATGAAAACAAAAATATAAGAGATATAATAGCAAGTAAGTTAAGAAATGAAATAAACAAGATACTGAAACGGAAATGTTCTGTAGTAAACATGAAGGAATAAATTTTGTGAAAGTGGAAATGTGCAAGGAATTGGATAAATGCTTAAATAAACTAATACTAATTAAAGAAAAAGTGCAACGACAGGGAATGATATGCAAAAAAGGAAATAATGAAGTATGGAATAGGCAATGTACAAGGAATAGGGAAGTCTCAGGTAATAAGCAAAAACTTGGAGCGTTCAGTGTGCATTAAAAAGAGAGAATAATATGATGTGCATTCGCTGCAATGAAAAAAGCTGAGCAAAAATGAAACTCATAGATGAGAAATCTTTGATAAAATAAATACTAGACAGGCTTAAAATAGAGTAGTAACTATCTAAGATACCTGAATGGTAGAACTAGTGAACTTCCAGTTAGTGTTAATTAAGGAAGAGAAAATTGATGACAGTCTCTTTTGGGTCCAGCAATAGGGAGAACCAAAAGCTATAATTTAATATGAAAAAGCAGTGCAGAAAGTATATTATAGTATTTCTGTGCATTTACTCGTGAAGATGCTTTCTAGTTTCACTTGGAATTTAAATGGCACATGTTAAAAAATCACTTGAGAATGAGAGCAAACAAAGAATTTCCATTAACACTATATATGAGTATTGCTTATATAAAAATATTTTAACTAAATCAGAGATATGCAAGACCTTGTAAGTACAGAAAAGGCTACTCAGAAGCCAAGAAGCATTTCGATGTTTCAAGCGTGTATCTCTCGCCAGTGTGGACAATCTTACAATCTTACAAGCTCACAATCTTCAATCTCGACCGAATAATTTCTATTAATGGTGCACCTTCTTTGTTATTCCTTATATAAAGTCAGATGAAAATGTAAAAAGAATTATAGTCATTAATTTCTACTTCTCTTCACGCAAAAGGAAATTTTCTAATTTAGATATCCTGTGTCTTTTTTGTGCGTGTGGACGTCATGTAGGGCAAATATCTAATTATCATAATGCATTCATTAGCAGGATTTGCCTTGTCTCCACAGAGCCTGTGCTAGCCATGTTAGACTGCTAAACAGTACCTTTAAGTGGGGTGCCTTGATAACAGTCAAGGGTACTTGATCAAAAGAACTGAACTAGTCCTACACTACCTCACATCAAACCTGACTGTGCACGACCCCATCCTGTTTTCATAGTAACAATAATAATTATAATAATAAATAAATAAATAAATAAATAAATAAATAGTAATAACTACTAGAAAATCCTAGGCGGTTTAATAATTATATTGTGGAAAAGATTAAGCATTTTTATTTTTTTTCACAAAGGTGACATTCTTTTTAAATTAATTCATTGATATTTGTCACCTTATCTTCTAATTTTTTAATATCAGGTGAAACATTATCCGGAAATGTTGATTAATGCAGCATAATAACAATTTCTTTAAGTCTATGATTAATAAACACTAAAGCAGGCTGCATCTGGCCATGTGGCTGGCTTCACCAGCCATGTTGCTGCCTATACTTACTCCAGCTATGTAGCTGGCTAGAGAGGATTCATCATCCATGTGGCTGCATGCATAGGGGATCTTCAGCTATGTTGGTACCATATACAAAGCCGCCATTGTTGTCTTGAAAGTCAGCTGCCTCTTATTTAATAGTCCATTAACATTGAGTTTTCTGTACGTTATTTGTTTGTCTAAATAACAGTTATTATTATAGTCATGGGGGATTGCGAAATCCCTAATAATTTTAAAAAGAGATTTTAGAGAGATAAATTTTGTTTCATATTAGCAGGAGAAAACCAATGATATCTTAAACTTGAGAAATTTATATCAAGGTTCCTAGACGCGAGTGAAGGGCTCATAATCTAGGGAAATGGAGCTACCATTCACTTCCTTGGATGAACTTAACTGCCTCCTATTCCAGCCTAGGCGTTGTTTAATCCTTACGGGTTTAGCGATATCTTAATCAATATATTAGTAGAATAATAGTAGAATTTATTTGTTACCGCTGTAAGAAAGATGACCTCAATAATTCCTTGTTAGAAAATAAAGACGTAAGTGGGCGAACAAGCTTGTCGTTGGGCATTGTCTCGCCCTGTGTAGAGCTTAAGCAGATAGAAACATTATCCTAATAGAAGCTTATTTTGTAATTTGTGTCTTGTCTTGTGACTGACTAATGTTGGAGAAGCCAGGTATGTCTTGGTGTCAAGTGCAGTTGTCAGCTTTGCATGTTGACTGATGATGATACCACTAAATGTAAAGTATGCATGAAGACTTACAATTGTTTTCATGGGAAACATGTGATTGATTGTCCACTTATTAAGGACTGTATAAATGTCATAATAACCTATATGAGTGAAGGTATGTTTTTAGTGAAAAGGAAAATCCAGAAATTTCGAAAAATATTTCAAACATATAATCGAAAATCTAAAATAATATGATATAAATATAGAAGTTTACGTGGTACCCACGAATGTTCTTGAGTAATCGTTAGTAAGATTTATAATTAGTGCACATTCACAGGGTGAATCAACAGCTATCATTCACAGGGTGAATCAACAGCTGACATTCACAGAGTGAACCAACATCTGTCACTCACAGGAATGTTAGCGGTTAGTACATAATATACTAGTTACTTCAATGTTCAAAATCTTTATTCTGTACATGCGATAGTTAAAATAACATTCAGTTTGCATGCAACTTCGCAAATAATTTTCAGGCACTTTTTGTTGATGTTGAAAAAAAATGTATATATTAAATACAGTTTTGGGCTCTGATGCAAAGCTTCTTAAAATGACTGGAAAGAAAAGGAGCTTCTGTAATCCCTACAAGAACCTAATGTGCAGCTTCATAAACTCTCATTAATTAGGTATCCCCTAAGGGGAACCTTTAAGTGGGTGCCAGAATTTTTTTTCTTCCTTCAACTTATCGTGTATGTTTTTTCTCTCCTAAGTCGAGAAGGCCTAATCCAATTAGCTTCAAATTAGAGTGTGCACCTGCCCTATAATCATAGTTGTTGAACCCATTCCCAAAATTCTGTAATGCCTTCGATACTTCACAAACCTGTGGTGGCATAGAATAAACAGTCATACACATGTCTCCTAATTCATTGATGATGAAGAGTGAAATTAAAGTGTTTAGCCGGATCAATCAGGCTTGGTGGATATGTAGGCAACCGGCCACCAGCATCAACAGCCTGACTAGCCAGTTTTTAGTACTGGAGGTGGAACGTACATTAGGATAACAGCTCTTAGCTTGTAAATTAGGTGAAACTCTTGTTTGTGTAAAATAATGTGTAATTTGTATTCCAGGTAAATTACTCTATATAAATTTCCGTTTACCTATTCAGAATGGCTTCAGTATTTAATGACTGATGCATCTTACGGTCATGGGGTAATAATCCATTAAGTTTCATTTGTGTGCTGGGCAAATTTATCAGTATAATAAGAGAGTTAAAAAGCTTGGAATAGTTGGAATCCGAACCCTAACTGGAGAATGTCTCATCTGAGTAGCTTCAAATTTTTCCCACCTGTGTGGTTTCCAGTGGTTTCGCGTTGTTATTGTGTGGCACAAGTCATACTTTACCAATTTTATTAAAAAGAAAAATAGCAACATTCATCTACATTCAATAACTAAGGAATGCTATTTCTGATTGGCTTCAAAATATTGATGATGATGCATTCTTTTAAAAAGGATGATGTCCATAAGTTTAGTCTGAGTGGATGGAAAAGTAAATTTTTACTGAAATTGTTAATAAAAAGTTTGAAACGTTGGCAATGGATAATCTACAGGAGAATGCCTTTCTTGATTTCAAAATTTCACTAATGATGGGCTTTATCAAAAGAAAGCTGTTTAAAATTCAAGTTGCTACATTTATTAAATATTTTTTCCCGTGAAATAACTAGAAATAACTCTTTTGATCGACTTCAAACTCTAAAAGCTGGAATATTATAGCTGGAAGCATTTTTGTATTAATTTTGAGCTATGTTTGTGCCATTTTGCTAATGGGTGTAGGGCGGCCTTACCCGTCCTCAGGAAAATCAGCAAAAAATGAAGAACTGAAACATGCAACATATAGGAATATTTACTGAAGAAACGTTTCGCCACACAGTGGCTTCATCAGTCCAATACAAAGCAGGAAGGTATATGGAGAGGAGGAATTTTAGGTAATCAGATCCTCAGCCTGGAATAGATGTGTTCAGTCCATCACTCTTGTAGAAGTACAGCATAGGGCCAGAGAAGTGGCTTATATACTGCAGTCAGGTGAGTGGAAGCAGGAGGAGGCGGGGTCACAGTGGGACCATCCACTAGTGTAAGTAGGTCTTCGTCCAAAGATTGGACAAGTGTTATTCTTTGTATTAAGATCTCATGATGTTGCAGTGTCTGACAGATGTGATAAATGGTTTTGAAAACCGACAACTTGAAGAATTGAGACACTTATGGAACATATGTAAATCTTTATTGAAGAAACGTTTCGCTATACAGTGGCTTCATCAGTCCAATACAAAGCAGGAAGGTATAAAAAGAGGAGTTTGAGGTAATCAGTCCCTCCTGCTTTGCATTGGACTGATGAAGCCACTGTGTGGCGAAACGTTTCTTCAATAAAGTTTCCCATATGTTGCATAAGTGTCTCAATTCTTCATGATGTCGGTTTTCAAAACCATTGATCACATCTGTCAGACACTGCAACATCATGGGATCTTGATACTAAAAATTCTCAACACTTGTCCAATCTTTGGACGAAGACCTACTTACACTAGTGGATAGTCCCAGTGTGATCCAGCCTACTGCTTCCACTCACCTGACTGCAGTATATAAGCACTTCTATGGCCCTATGCTGTACTTCCTACAAGAATGATGGACTGAACACATCGATTCCAGGCTGAGGGACTGATTACCTCAAACTCCTCCTCTCCTTATACCTTCTTGCTTTGTATTGGACTGATGAAGCCTCTGTCTGTCAAAACGTTTCTTCAATAAAGATTCCCATATGTTGCATAAGTGTCTCAATTCTTGAAGTTGTAAGTTTTCAAAACCATTTATCATAGAAAAAAATTAATATTTCTGCTTCTTTAAGCCCAATTTCAAGCTACTTCGGGTTCTATACCGACCAAAATCATCTTTATTTTAGTTGCATGTCATCTTCAGGTGGTGTCATTGTTAGAAATGAAAATAATCCTTTACATAATTTTTGTAATCTAACTTAAGCTAACCAAACGTAATTTAATCTATGTTAGCCTAATACCAAAAAATTCTAACTATATTTGTTATTCGCAGGAGATATGCAAAACCACTGGCGTAAACATTTTGCAATTCGTAGAAAAAAGAACAGAAGCCAATAACTCAATATATTTAATGAATCTCGCTGATTGGCACATACACAGCCCAATAAGAATGTCGAGTTTCTTTTGAGAAAAAATACTTCATTGCTGAAAGATAAAAGCATTTCAAATTAGGCATTCTCTAGTTATAACTAGGATACCAATACGTTCAACTTTTTTAATTGCTATAAAATTTTTGCCCACACTGCCCAAAATTTATGTGAATCTACCTTTGACTTCGATACTTAAGCAATGTATATTTTAGATCATTCAGAACAGACATTCTCAAACTACTTAATGAGATTTTTTTAAGCAAAAAATGGCAAATTTGTACCTACTCAGCCTAGTAAAAATCAGAACCATTCTGTTTGAAAGATACACCAGAGCCTAAAGTTTAAAGTTCATCAAAATAGATATTTATTTCATATGCTTATTTTGCTCCCATTTTTTCTTTATCCAATTGCAATACTGCTTATTTTCCGAACTATGTCTAATATTTTTTGGACATTACTAAGTGTTTAACCCACTTTATAACATGTCACCATAGCACTGCACTGTAAAATAATAAATCTATAACAAAAATAAATCTATACAATATTTAATTTTTTTAACAATACACTGACATTCAGATATTCACGATGGCTAACAGCACAACCTCGTTTACATCCAATAGGATAATTAAGAAAACCAAAGAGAGTTGCTTCTCGATTACCTTGACGTGTAACACCACGAATACATCTACACACCTAAAAAAAATCCACTAAAAACACAGGATAAAAACACAAAATAGGTTTAGGTTTAATGAACTTAACCAGTAAACTCCCGAGGGAGGTACTTACTCCAGCTCCCAACTAATTCCCCGAATGCTAACTCGCAAATAACCCCCATACACCCACCAGAAACACTTTACCTAAGCATTGTGGACAGTTAGGTGAGCCACATATGTCTGCCTCACCATGGATAACTCTCTGTAATTGCTTCATCCAGAAGAGCTCTCTACTGCATGTTTCTTGCCCCTTTCCTACTTTTCAAGCACAATCCATTACGATTTTTTAACTTTTCAGTACATTAGTAATATTATTGTAAATGGTATGAATGACAGGAAGTTGGATGTTTTAGCTCTAAGCAAAACGAAGCAAACTGATGCAGGAGAATTTCAGTAGCAGTAATATTAGAAAATAAATAATGGAAAAAATAAGGAACATAAGTGTATAAATTCAAGAAAAAAATATGGATTCAGATATGGGTGGGATGTGAGAAGTTAAAAATCCTGAGGAAGAGAGAAGTGAAGAGAGGATAGAGAGAGAGAGAGAGAGAGATTTTGGGAGGTGATGAGGATGTGACTAGGGTGTTTTGAACCAAGTGAGAAAAAAATTGTTGTCGAGAACCCAAATTTTAAAGAGAGAGAAGTTGTTTCAGAGGGCGTAGTAGTAGGTACGTTTGCACTGTCAGTGACAAATTATTATGAGGGATGGCTTTAATTAAGCTATGTATAGAAAGAAGTTTGGTAACATATAATGTATTTAAAAAAAAAACAGGAACAACATATACATTATTTAGTGGTAACTGCGGCGAAAGTAATAGGTAGATGGGGTACTAGGAAAAGGTCATCGGTGGTAAGAGAGAAGTGAAAGTTTATAAATTAGAGCAGATAGTAAAGGTAAGATATAAGCAAATATTGGGATAACGGTAGGATAGAGAGCATACAGGTTATGAGGAGGAAATCGAGGAGGTATGGGGTAGATTTACAAATGCAGTGTTAGTGTGCAGCAAACGTTTGTGGATACAAGAGGATGGGGACAAAAGGGAAGAGGAGCGATTATTGAAGAGATAAAGAGTGTGGTAAGGGAGAAAACGTTAATATATGAAAGCTTTTTGCAATGTAGAAATGATATACAAAATGAGGAGTATATGGAGAGAAAAGAACAGGTTAATAGAGTGATGAAGTAGTGGAAAAGCAGAGCTAGCAAGAGAGTGGATGAGATTTTATCAACAAATTTTGCTGAAAATAAGAAAACGTTTTGAGTGACATCAGTAAGTTGAGAAAACTTAGGGAATGATTTTAATTGATAAAAACAAAATAGGGAAGCCATTTGATGGGGAAGTGGAGGTATAGGGAAGACGTAGGAAATATTTTGAGTTCTTGAATACTGATGAAGAAATATGTCTTGCATTGGAAAGGAGGTAAAATTTCTTTTATGAGTGAGGGAAAATATAGTTGTGAGGTGGGGGAGGTGCATGAGGCTGTGGGTAGAATGAAATGGGGTAAAAGAGCTGGATGGGATCAAGAGAGAAATGTTATAAACAGGTGGGAATATAGTTCTGGACTAATTTGTAGGTTTTGTTCAGTATATGCATGAAAACGGGGGAAAATGTACCTATGTATTCCAAAAAGCATGTATAATTCAATTATATCAAGAAAAAGTGGATAAAAGATACTATACGATTTTTAGGAAAATAAGCCTTTTGAGTAAACCGGATAAAGTGTAAGGTAAATTTTTTACTGAAATAATTATCGGTAAGACAAAGAGTAGGATTACAGAGGAACAAGGCGGCTTTAGGAATAGTAAGGGATGTATAGACTAAGTTTTTACATTGAAACACATAAGTGACAATAATTGGATAAAGATTCTTTGGTAAAATTCTACAGTTGGTTAACGAATTCGGGAGGGAATCTTAAAGAAGGAAATTAAAATTGAGTATAGAAAAAAGGAAGGTGTTCAGAGAATCAAAACATATGGGCAATGAGGGGGTGGATATCACATTGGAGGGAGGGAGGGAGTATGGAGGAAGTAAAACTGCTCAAATATTTGGAAGTGGGCTTGTCGGTGGATGTTACTATGAGAGATGAGGTGACCTGTAGAAAAGACAAAGGAATAAAGGTTAGTAGTTCATTGAGGCAAAAGGTAAGTAGTTCATGGAGGTAAAAATGGATATGTACCAGAGAATAGAGGTTCCAACACTGTTGTAAGTGTGAAGAATGGGCTTTGAAAGTTACAGCGAGGAGCAGGCAAGAGGCAATAGAGTTTGAGGTAGCAAGGAAGTGTGGAGATACCAAAAGCATTACTTAGAGGACTGAGGAAGGGTTGGTGAGGTGGTGTGGACATTTAGATAGGACAGAGAATAACATATTGTCTAGCAGGGCCCATAAATCTGGAACAAAGGGCAGGAGGGGAAGTAGTCATATTAGGAAACGTTAGGAGGAGAGGGTAAATAAGGTTTAGAGTGCTAGGGGCATGGGCATCGAACAAGCTTGTATGAGCGTGTTAGGAGTGAGTAGACGCAAATGGTTTTCATAATTTGACATGCAGTTGGTGGGTGAGTAAAGTAACAATTATGATGGGATTCCGGGAAACCGGTTAGCCGGACTTGAGTAATAAACTTGGAAAAAAACAGTGCCTGTACTTGAAGGAGGGATAAACATAGGAATATTGGGGTTTGGAGGGTCAGCTGATCCGAAATGTCAGCGTTCTTTAGACAAAACAGTTACTGAGTGACAGTGAAAGTGTTTTCTTCTGTGTCGTGTCATTTTCCCTCGGTGGGAAAAGGCTACAGTGTTACAAAAAAAATAATAATAATCTACACAAATTAGGTCAGCAGATTGACTTGTTGCACAGAATGTGGAGAGGTTCATACCCAGATAAATCTTATATCTCCATCTGTCGAAACTGAAACTCAGATCTGACATCAAAATAACAAATAAAAAACGAGGTAACTCCTTAAGGCCGGACTTTAAACCCCTGTCTGACTTCTAGCTTCGTGTTTCTCTTTGTTCTGAGTGCCCAGAACTGCCTGAAGGGTGAAAAGTACCTGATGCTTTTTCCAAAACATCTTGTAAAAGTGGATTTTCTGCTCTTTTTGCATTTAAATTGATTTTCAGGACAAATATTCCCTGGCATCAGCCGTATACTAAAGTGAGTCTACATAATTAATTATAAGCATATTATTATTATTATTATTATTATTATTATTATTATTATTATTATTATTAGTATTATTATTATTATTATTATTATTATTATTATTATTATTGGTTTATTATTATTATTATTATTATTATTATTATTATTATTATTATTATTATTATTATTATTATTATTATTATTATTATTATTATTATTATTATTATTATTATTATTATTATTATTATTATTAATATTATTATTATTATACAATTTGTCGATTTTCTAAATAATGTCTCATGCATATGCATACTTTTTTTAATACATATATTTACTGTTTGTGATGAAAAAAATATTATTCTATTTTTATTTTTTGAAATGTAAATATTTATATTTGAGATAAAAAATATGAATCCATTTTAAAGCGTTGTTGAGTTTATATTTGTTATCTCACTGTGTCTTTCTCCATTAAAGAAGCCTAAAATTATAATTATTAGCATGTGGGAGTATGTGAATATTTTTGAGGTTTAAAAAAGGTCCTCGTGCTGGAGAAAATGGGAACTTAAAGAATCTGCCAATCACCCCTTGGAAGTCCTGTTACTTGATCTCCATTAGAAGTCATAATACCATTGCATCAAGGATTTGCTTTAGTTGATGGGCCACTTCATGAAAGGTGGTACTCCTTGCTGGCCACACGCTTAATATAGATGCAAATACATTATATTAACACAAAGTAAAGCCTGATTCAGAATATAAGGACAAATATTAGTTAAGATACATAGAAATTTTTAGTAAATAAATACATCACTTAGCTTTTTTTTTTTTTGTTTCAGTGGGAGGAGTAAAGACCATGTTTCTCCTGAGTTGGTGTTGGACTCTCGGGTCAGTGGAAACAATACTGAGGTGTTGATAATGCCGTCACCGTCGTAAGGTCCAGAAGTTCTTAATAATGTAAGTGTATAATGACCTCTCTGCGTAGTCTTAATTCTCTGGATTATCGTAATGGGGTATTACCAAAGCCAGGTCAACAGACGAGTAACCATCCTTGCTATTTGGGTCTCAATCTCCCACAGAAGAAATTTTGTTCCTATTCAGAAATAATTTAGCTGGCCAAATTTGACCCATGGACCACATCTTCCTCACCTCTTCATAGTTGAAACAATTCATATTTAAGAATCAAGATGATGATGAAACTAGGCAAAGTTTTGTTTCGACCTGCATTTGTGTCTTCTAATTATTATCATCGAAAACAATCCAGACTGGACCGAAACGTCGTCTGGTTTTGTTACCAGTCTATGAAATAGTTGTGTACTTTCAGTCTCTCTGTATATGTCTGTCTATATTTCTCTCTCTCCCTCTCTCTCTCTCTTTCTTTCTTTCTTTCTCTCTCTCTCTCTCTCTCTCTCTCTCTCTCTCTCTCTCTCTCTCTCTCTCTCTCTCTCTCTCTCTCTCTCTCTCTCTCTCTCTCTCTCTCTCTCTCTCTCTCTCTCTCTCTCTCTCTCTCTCTCTCTCTCTCTCTCTCTCTCTCTCTCTCTCTCTCTCTCTCTCTTCTCTCTCTCTCTCTCTCTCTCTCTCTCTCTCTCTCTCTCTCTCTCTCTCTCTCTCTCTCTCTCTCCTCTCTCTCTCTCTCTCTCTCTCTCTCTCTCTCTCTCTCTCTCTCTCTCTCCTCTCTCTCTCTCTCTCTCTCTCTCCTCTCTCTCTCTCTCTCTCTTTCTCATTGCTCCTCATTGTCACCAAAGCTATCACAGTAATGAGTGTAGCAAGGCGAGGTGCTTACTCAAGCGGGTCATGTTTTCAGCAATGACTTTACAACTGTGAGTGAGGCAGTCTTCCGCGATGTCTTCCGCGATGTCTTCCGCGATGTCTTCCGCGATGTCGTTCAAAGCACTTTTGCATAATTTCAAGTTAGGTGAATGTTAATTAGATTAAACCAAGCTACTGATTATGGAGTTATGCAAATTATCTATAATTAAAAGCACTATATATAATTCAATTCGCAAGGGAATTGCTACACAAAATCAGAATAACAAACTCTTATTGTTGTTAAAACTGGTTTTAGAATGGTAAAAATGGCATTTTTTGACAAATGAATAATAACATTTAAAGTAACATTAAATTATTTTCATGACTGTTATTCACTAAAAAAGCAAATTAAGCAGAAATAATAATGGGTATGTTATTGTTATTATCGCTACAGAGCTTGCTATTTTATGAAAATGTAATTCAAAAAGTGCATCCAAAATAGTCCAGCGAGCGCTATGAAGTTATTTCCACTTGCTAATGAATTTTGAATTCATTTTTCAATTTCATTTACAAAAAAAAGTACAATTTAGATTGGAACTTTACCAATGACGAAAGAGGAAAGGTAGGCAGGTTTTAGCCAAGAAAGTGGAGGGTAGCTTGAATTCCCTGGATCAAGATCCCTTCATTGGCGTCAAGGCATCTCCCTCTAACGGAGGGGAGTGTAAATGGGCGAATAAAGATAAGTGAAGCAGAAGAAGACTTTATTTGCGAAAAGGGAAGTTCTGCGATGCTGGTGAAGGGTTTGTGATCCAGGGAACTGGAGCTGCCCTCTGCCTCATATGTCAAAGCATTTGGGCTTATATAGTACACTAAGTTTACAGTTGAACCTCAAAAACATTGCAACAGATTTGGTTTTCTCTAGAATCCACTTCGAAGAGTATCCAGAATTAACATATAAAAAATATTGTCTGATTTAGGTGTGGGAAGGTTGCTAAATGAAGCAAAATTAAAATGCAAGTTTTTCCAGTATTTCTGTTGAATGAATCTTGCCAAACCAGCAGGGATGACAAGGGAGAGGAAACTGAAGAGAGCGTTTCTCAATTTGTTTTACACAAATAGATGAAGCACTAGAAACAAGTTGGACGAGATGAGATTAGTCGCATGTGTGGGCAACATTGAGTCTGGAGGTGCATGCCGAATGCCACATTAAGGACTACAAGTTGTTCCACGTTAACAGACATAACGGGAAGGGAGGTATGGTAACACTATATGTCCGAGAACACTTGAACTGCTATATAAAAACGAGTATAAAGACTGAAGAAACACACAGAGTCTGTTTTGGTAGTATTTTCGGAGCATCATGAAAAATTTATTTTAATCATGATTTACCGTCTCCCAAGCTTGGATAGGAACCCAGGGAGACTACTTTGGGAGGAAATTATTAAGGCTTAAGGACACGATAGCGTAGCACTTCTAATAGACTTTTACTTTAGTCAGAGTGAATGGATTTCCTTGACTAGGAATCTGGAGGCAAACGAATTCCAAGTGGGAATTCAACATTGCTTTACAAAGCAGTTTGTGACAGAATCAACGAGGGAAAATAACCAACTTGATTTGGTACTAAATAAACAAGAATAACCTTGATAACAATCTAAAGATTCCAGAGGAACTAGACAGTGAAGACATGATAATAAATATAATTCAGTAAGGTTTAAGCATATAGTATAAACGTGAACAAACACCAATGCATATTTATTAGAAAACGTTTTGATCCCAAGACCATGATCACTTCTAACACACAGAGGTTGAAAATAGCAGTAAAAATAGGCAGAAAGTGAGATATGAATAACACACATAAAGACCTGAAAAATTCAAGTGAGTCTTATTTGAGATGAGGTCACTCAGACAATAAGGTCACGTGATTCCCGCATTTTTAGATTGCTTGGGCCTTGCCTGACAGACATGTCCAACCAACCCAACAACATAGGAATTAGGTAACCTCATTGCATACCTGACCTCATATCAGATAAGTTTAAGGTCATTATGTGATTATGTGTCACTCGCACCCCACATTTACCGAATAGGTAAAACTTGCGATTATAGCTTAAATAGCAATGCTCTTCTTGCCGAATAAGGCAAGCGAAAATTAGTATACGCAATAATTTCGCAAAAATCATTCTGAACCTAACGAAAAAAAATATATTTCATTGCGTTTGTTTATTATTAAATTATTCTAAAATAATAAAAAATATATTTAGTTGGATTAGGCTAAATTAAATTTTCGCTTGTTATAATAAGGTTAGGTAAGATATCAAAGGTTCTTTTGGTACGACATTATAAATTTTTATATTAACATAAATGAAAAAAAATATATCTTTAACCAAATAAGATAAAATTCTAGAAAGGACATAATTTTAAATTAGTTCATGACCAGTTTTACCAATTCGACATGACATATATATATACATATATTAAGCTGCCAGCAAATTCGCTGACCTCTTGAAGAAAGTCAACGATGCTCCTGCAAACAACGGATCCTGGCACAACCTACTGCTTTTTGGCAATGCCTGTTTGGCTGTCCCACCAAGGAGGGACAAGTCACTAGCTGCATCTGTTATTAGGGCAATAAATGCATTCCCTAGAGATGACAACCTTGTCCGTCTCCCCTCCAGGGCGTCAAACACCCGCCAGGCAAATGTCAACAAGAGGACACCTGACGCCTCAAAAATCAGGGCCCAAATTAGCAGAAAAATAGAAGAGGGTAATACTATCGGAGCACTGAGACTTATAACCAGTGAGGATACCATCGCTCCTAAGGATGTCATTACAGCACAAGCCTTGAAGGACAAACCTTACAGGATGCCGATGTGTATAAAGCTGCTATGTAATTTCCACAGGGCTCAGCAGGAGGTTTCACCGGTTTAAGGCCACAACACTTAAAATAAATGCTTAATCCAGGTCTTGG